>JANSLP010000523.1:0-14822 GCA_029298735.1 Ophiostoma sp. CBS 140.51
TAATAATTTCCCATAATAATTGTCGGGTTGTTCCTTCCCACACACAAGCTCCCTTTCTTTGGTGGCACCTTCTCTCGGTGCGTGTGTGTGAGTATTATGGGATCAAGAAAAGTAGCCATAAAAGTGAAGACGATATTATTAAACTTGGACTAAGTTATCTGCAAGGAAACATTACTCTAAACTATAGCTCCTACTGAGTTCACTTGCCCCGGGCCAACATCGCGAGACTCGGAGTAGATTATGGTGAGATTACAATGCCACCCCCCAAATATCAACCTCCGTGTCAATTATTAGGTGGTAAATGCCACCAATCCACCGTTCAACCAACTTAGAAATCACATGCCGTTATGCTGGCCAAAATCCCCACTTGAGGCACTCCCAAAATATCAAAAAAGAGACCAAGAAAACGCACAAATGCATCAGCGGCCGCGAGTCGTAGCCGGGGCTCCGTCGTGGCTCTCTGACACATGTGGAAGTGTCTTGGCCGTCGGCGATCCATGAAGACCGCGTTCCTCTTCGACATTATGCAGCGTGTGTTCACGCTCGAGGACAATCTTGAAAAACTGCACAACCTCGGCGAGCTGGATCTGGCGCTGCTCTGCACTGCCAAGCAAATTCAAGAGGCTTTGCGAATCGAGCAGCTGTTTAGCCATGGCGGAGTCTGGCTGGCAAAAGGTGCGAACTCTCAGTGCCCGTGCATTCACCCTCATCGCCTCTAATATGCCCGAGATCGCTGCTGGCACACCGGCGCGGTTGCCATAGAAGCGGAACTCATGCACGTGGAGAAACACCAGATCCAACTGCGTTTCAAGGTCGTAACGGAAGCCCACGACTTTGGGGCGACCCTTCTGATGCCATGCATCGACGACTTTTTTGTACTTGTCGGCATCCAGTCGACCGGCATTGAACTGGCTGTTGATGTAGCCGTCCAAGGCCGACGTCAGAAGAAACTCGAGCTCACAATACAAGAGGCTTTGCTCGCGCGGATTAAGTGAGATCCGCATCCGAGCAGAGGCACGACGCCCACGATCGCTATCCTTTGAACGGCGGGGCGACTTCATATCGGCTGCATCGACCTGTTCGGATATGGTTAGCAATGATTCACAATGCCCGTGTGCTCTCATTATTTTGGGCACGGATACTTACAACTTCTTTGGCCACCCGCTTCAGCGTATCAAAAAAGCCGGCCTTTTTGGGCGGATCGGGCTTCTTGTCAACACCTCCCGGGCGCTCCAGCCAGCCGTTATGCCCGACCATGACTTTGTGACCTCTTCGCACTGTCGCGAACTGGGGCTCGTTAGACAGGCTTGTCAAAGGCGAGTACATCTCGCCTGGCGTATTGCCAGTCTCATCTGGCTGCGCATGTGGGTGAGTGACTGCATAGTCGCCTCTCAGCTTTGCGTCGCCGGCGGGATGATGGGCCATTTCCGTTTTATCGCCAGTATGAATACCGGGAGAGACCTGTGGGTTGATTTCGCCGTCTCTGCCGCCAAACTGCTCAGACACCGACATGGGAGACACAGCTGCCTAAGCTGTATATTCCAGGAGTGGTGAAGGCGGATGTTCTGGCGACAATCCTGGCGACCGGTTGGGAGAGGCCATCTCGGCGATTCTCTTGACGTAGAGGGGGTGGATGTGCGGAATGGCCTTGATTAGCTCATCCATGGAGTAGGTGGACGAAGATGCGTCTGTCATGCCGGGCTCTTCAATAACCTGCTGGCGGTTCTGGGGAGGAGGCTGGGGCCTGCCGCTCCCTTCGCTGTGATAATGCATTGAAGGGCCAGACTCGGAGCTGTGCCGTCCCATGTTGCTCTCCACAGTCGCATGTGTGCTGGTAGCGGGTGTCGAAATGCTCTCTTGAATATGTAATTTTTTGCCCGGGGAAGAGGCCCGAATGTCACTGCGCGTTGGCGGAGAGTAGGGTGCCGTGCTTGCGTAGCCATACGTGTCCTTGTGGTTCTCATTGTGGCTGCGGCCGCGGGTGTGATGGACATAGGGGCCGTCCAGGTGCTGTTCTTCCGACGAAGCGGAGGCTGGTGACGCCACTTTTCCGCGAGGAGGAAAGGCGGGAATGGGACCTGGAGGCAGCGGCGGCATCGGCAGCTCGTCTGTAACAGACTGATGGTGCTGCATCGAAGCCATGCTGAGATCGCAGCCGTCGATTGTACCCGAGCGACGGTGGGTTTTCGCTCTGGACGCGTCCTCCTTTGTTATGCTGCGAGATGGGTTAGCAAATAGCGAACAAGTAGCTAAGTGGCTTCCAAGTCTCTGGACATCCTTGGCGGTAAAACATACGAAGTCAACTTGTCCATTTGCGAGTCTGTCAGGCTCAGGTGAAGATGCACGCCGGGCTCCTTTCGGCGGCGCCGTGGTGACCGTGACCGCAGACGGCGGGGACTGCGGGGATGGCTGGGCGGAACGAGGAAGAGACCTTCGGCGGATGACATTGGGATGAAGTTGCCCATCATGGGCTCCGTATCAATGGACGACATGCTGGGGATATGTTTGCTGAGAAAAACAGAACCGTAGACGTCGTGATTGTTGATTGATGTGAGAATAAAAAGCAAGAACGCGCCTGCCTTTTTTTATCCCCCAAAAGATGACAGGGAAGGTGTAATCGTACTGTATTCCCCTGTTACCGCAAGGCCTTGCAAACTCTATTGAGGATATTTGCTCAATGGGGCTGGCCTGGAAGCTTGATATTGAGGCTGAAAGGCTGAGACTATGGTGGCCTTGACATTGGTATATCTGGGTTTCAATGTAGACTATTGTAGGTAGACAGATAAAGTACTGGCCCAAGGAGCCTTTCAAAATACGACTATTGTCCTCCATCACATTGTTTGTTGTTGCCTGTCCTGTTGCCAGGTCAGATGGTAGTTTACTGAGAATGGAAAGTAGTGGCTGCCCGAAAGAGGAAAGAGCGGTGCAGCAGCCAGAACCAATCGCCGTTTCGCTCCTTCCAGGTCGCCCTCATGTGCCGTCACTTGACGGACGAGCATATCACAAAAGCATAAAGCCTTTCTTTTCAATATTCATACATTCACCATCATCTGCACACCGTAATGCACGGCATCTAAGCCGGCTACGGCTTTCTCAAAGACGTGGTTCTCAGTTCTCACCTCCCCGGAAGGGTGGTATCTCGAACGCGGTCCAGAACACATGCGCAGACGAGACAACAGGAGAATCCCACGTCTAAATACGACGCAGCCCTCCGGCTCGTAGGTCGGCTAGCCTTGCAGGTGCTTGTCCGTGTACCCAGCGGAAGGGCCAGCGGCACATTGCCGACTTCAGATCCCGCGGTGGACACCTTGGCATCCCGTGGACAGAAATGGTTGTGCAAGCCAGGGACGCCCCTTAGGTGCTTCTGCTCGGCTACCACAGTCGGATAGTAGGCCATATAAGTAGGAGGGCGTGGGATAGTCCCGCTGAGCGCGCCTAGTGCACCGTGACCCGTCTGGCATTGCCGCATCGTTCTCCGAACTGCGCTGTCGTTCCGCCAGAATGGTTAAATTAAGAACGAAGGTCGCCCGACGTGGGCCACTCACCTGAAAAAGAGTGACTTTTGTCTGTATGCCATCTTGCGCTAGGATGAAAGTACCTGACCAGCGCCAGTGGCGTGCAAGTATTGTTCCCCATTTTGACAGGTGCGAATGGCGCGTTTTGAAGAACGACCCACATATGTCCGATTCATCAGGAAGCTGTGGATATAGTGCTTTTCTACGTAATATTTTGATAGAAGCGGTATATGTACCACTGGATCCTCTTCTCCTCACCCCCAACTCCCGTCTGCATCTCCCGAAGCCGCTACCAGGCTCCGGCCTCTCCTCTCCCCACAACAAGTCCCACTGGCAGCCTTTGAAGTCCAATGCCCAGCACCACCCCGTCATACAGCATTTTTGTAGTCTTTTACAGCCTTTTGCAGTCCTTCACAGCCTTCACAGCGATTCCAGCTACCGATCGACATTGCCGTGGCCTGGTTAGCTATTGGCACGGGGTCTTCCTCCACAATCCCACACACTTCGTTTCTTCGCCATGGCCTTCGCTCTCCGGATGGCTCGCGCTGTGCTGTCTTTTAAACGCGGGCCCGGATGAGACCGTTGTGTGGATGGCACCTCTCTTTCTGTCCTGCTGTCCAATCCGATATTTCCTTTATATAACCGGGCAGAGCTTCCTTGCGACGTGCATCATATAAACCCGGCACGTCTTTCTTGTCTTCCATCCCGTGTCTTTCTCCGTTCCCCGCAGAATACCTTGCTACTACCATCCATACTCACCTATACCCAAAGAGTTTGAATACGGCGCTCTTCTTTCTTTGCATACGCCCTTTCTACTTGTCGAATCACTGCCTTACGACTGTATTGCACAGACACTTCCCGTCCGCCACAAATTGCCGAGAGATACAGACCGTAGAGAGAGCACACGGAATTTCTTTGCCTACCCACATACTCACCAATCTACCGTCGGAGATGACGTCCCAGTCCGTGCCGCACTATGACATTGGTATGTTTGTGCACCCGTTGCGTGGGATTTGCTATTTGCTGCTTCTTTGGAGGTTTTGAAGCCCAGATTGCTAACACGTTATTCGCCCGCGCGCAGTCATTGTGGGTGCTGGTCCCGTTGGTCTGATGCTGTCCACCCTGCTCGCAAGATGGGGTTACAAGATCAGACACATTGACAACCGGCCAGAGCCGACAGCCACTGGCCGCGCTGACGGCATCCAGCCGCGCTCGCTCGACCTGCTGCGCAACATGGGTCTGAAGCCCGCCATCATGGCCCACAAGCCAGCTCGCGTGTACGAGGTAGCTTTCTGGGACCCTCCCAAGGGTGGCGACGGCATTGAGCGCACAGGCACATGGGCCAGCTGCCCTAGCTTTATCGATGCGCGGTACCCCTTCACGACACTTCTGCACCAGGGTCTCATTGAGCGTGCCTTTATTGCGGATCTCGAGAAGAACAACGTCGAGATTGTGCGGCCCTGGACGATCAAGGACTTCACCTCCGACGAGGCCTCGAACCCGGAGTACCCCGTTGAGGTCCAGCTTGAGCACATCGATGGCTTTGCCCAGGAGACCATCCGTGCCAAGTACCTGTTCAGTGGCGAGGGTGCACGGTCATTTGTTCGCCAGAAGCTCGGAATCCAGGTCCGCCACAAGGACCCGATTTCCTACGTGTGGGGTGTCATGGACGGTGTTGTCAAGACCGACTTCCCGGACATCAAGGTGAGTTGCCACGTGTGATACTTACAAAGTTAATGGACGTACACGTACTAATCTTACACTCCTCCAACAGATGAAGTGCACTATCCACTCTCGGGAAGGCTCTATCATGGTCATCCCCCGTGAGGACAACATGGTCCGTCTCTACATCCAGATTGCCTCGTCCACAGATCCCGACTTTAACCCCCGGAAAACAGCAACGGAGGAGGAGGTGCAGGACTACGCCAAGAAGATCCTCCAGCCGTACTCGATTGAATGGGAGCGTGTTGAGTGGTACTCGGTCTACCCCATTGGCCAGGGTATATCTGACAACTACACCCTCGACCACCGTGTCTTTATGGGTGGTGACGCCTGCCACACTCACAGCCCCAAGGCTGGACAAGGCATGAACACGGCGTTCCTCGACGCCCAGAACCTGGCGTGGAAGATCCACCTTGTTGAGGCCGGCTTTGCCGACCGCAGCCTGCTGAAGACGTACGAGTTTGAGCGTAAGGAGGTTGCCGAGACCCTGCTGTCGTTCGACAACAAGTACGCCAAGCTTTTTTCGCAGAAGCCGCCATCGGCTAGCGCCGTGGCCGCCGCCAACGAGTCCGAGTCGGCCCCGTCCGCGGAGGCTCAGAGTGACAATGCCTTTATTCAGACCTTCAAGGAGAGCTGCGAGTTTACCAGCGGCTACGGAGTCAAGTACCAGCCCAGCGTCATTACCTGGTCGCCCGACCACCCCGCACAGTCGCCAAACATCCACCCGGCCGGCAACAAGCTCCGCCCTGGCCGTCTGCTGATCAACGCTGACGTGACGCGCGTTGTCGACGCCAACGTTGTGCACCTGGAGCAGGAGGTGCCTAGCAACGGCTCGTTCCGCATCTTTGTGTTTGCCGGCGAGTCGTCGACCACGGCGGCCGCTCTCCGTGACCTCGAGCAGGGCCTGCACAAGCGCAACTCGTTCTACGCCGCCTACCAAAGACAGGACATCGCCCAGGTCTCACACCACGAGAAGCACAACCCCCACAGCCTGTTCTACACTTTCTGCATCATCTTTGCCGGCCGGCGGCAGGATGTTGAGATCTCGCGCGACGTGCCCGGTCTCCTCGCCCAGTACCGCGGCCACGTCTACGCTGACGATCAGTGGAACCGCCGTGTTCCCGACGCCACTGCTTCGGCGCATGCCAAGATGGGCTTTGATCAGGAGCGTGGTGGTGTTGTTGTCGTTCGTCCGGATGGCTATGTCGGCATTGTTACGAGCCTTGTCGAGGGCAGCGGCACACTGGATGCGCTCAACGCCTACTTCAGCTCGTTCTGCACGAAGAAGCTCAGCCAGGAGTCCGCCCAGCTGTAAATAATGTAGACGACGTAGATGATTGTTTCTTTTTCTTTTTCTTATGAGTGCTTTATTGTTTGCCATCTTCGTTTTTCAACTCTTCATTGTTTTTATTCAATTTGCGTGGCTGCATTATAGAGGCACAAAATGTATTTATTTTCATATCCATTTCAATAGAGAACGAATTCAAGCCAATTATTTTCCCTGAATAGTTTTAATTTGTGAGGCATCGACCGAGATGTGAATGCTGAATGCCGACACCGCCCTTGTAAGGCCAGGCCAATTGTCTTACTGGATTGTACGGGGTATTATTGTATGTGTCAATTGAGTAAATGCAACTCGAACAATAGTACTCAACATGGAGCACTCATACCTGGAGAGGTGCGCTACTGGATGAATAATCATTTCAGCCAATCAGAGGCCGCGCGAGGCCGCTTTCCTTGCGGGGGGGAGGCTGGCAACGCCTTTTTTGCAGGCCGTCAAAGAAAATCCAGGGCAGCTTTCGTCGCAACAGGTCTGGGCGAGTGCACTCAGTTGAAAGCGCAACCCACAAAGGAAGCCATTCAACGTCCACCACAACCGTCCGCGAACGGCGACAACCGACCCCCTCTTCCCTTTCAACGCGCGCACGCGTGAGCTATCAGTTCCTCATGGCATGGCCATCGACACACTCTTGACGCTTTGCCAAGAGCTTCTTCACTCGCTTTTTCGCAGTCGTCAACCCGAATCCAACGACGACTCTTCACGATCCGACCAGCCTTCTTCACGATCTTCACAACCGGCGCAAACACAGACGAGGCTGACGGGCATCCCACCGCCAGCCACAGAGGTTTGTTGAAAGCATCTCCCGACTTCCAAGACAAGGAGCATCAAGCCAACGCGCTGCAGGTTCGAAGAGACGGCACCAACTGGACTCTGAGAGTGCTCGACTGGCTACGCGCCACGACGGCCGCCATGCGGCCCGAAAACTTGAAGGAGCTGTTCTGGAACGGCTTCTCATTCATATCAGAGAGGATCTTGCCTCGCAGCACATCAACCGACGACCGCGATGCCGCAAAACACGCAGACCAGGACACATTAACTGTTGACCGCATAAAACCTCCGACCTCCTCCTCCTCCACGAACAGCGCTACCGACCCTCTCCCATTCAGCCAGGACTACGAACTTGTGTGGCGCGATGGCCCCCACGACTACATCTCTCCCGCCGGCTTCGAGACTATCGCGTCTCTGTTGCGCGCGTGGAAGGACGACCTCGTAGCCGGCCATGTCGCCCGTTGCCCCTACCCCGAGCCCATTGTGCGGCGTTTTGACGACGAGAGCCGACACGAGACCCGCCTATCGGCCGTCGTCCACAACTTTATGTTTGAGCGCGCTGGGCAGAACACTGAGCAGGCTTGGAAGGATGCCGTTGTGGAGTTTCTCAAAGTCATCGAGGCCACAGAGCGATGGATTGCCGTGCTCTACGCGCCAGAGAACTTTGAGATTATGAAGTCCCAGGGCGTCGTGCCATACGATGAGCTCAGCACCTCCGCGCAGCAATTCTGGGACAGTCGTTGTGGTCTCTGCGCTGTCGGCGACTTCCTGGCCTTTGCCATCCAGGAATCACACCAATGGGGCCACCCGGGCATGCACTTCTCCCAGCTTTCACTTATGAAGCTGCTTGTCGATCTGGAAGCCTTCCATCGCCAGCAGCCTATCCTCAGTTTTGTCACCGTCGAACGCCAGAGCCGCCCTCCGGGCTATCTTTTCGATGATGAGGATGGTGCCGTGGAATCGGTTACAGCAGAAGAGCTTCGTGCTCTGTGGCTCGGCAAGCGCTCCGACGTCAGCGTCTCTCATCGTGAGCGGCGCAATCTTCCAGTCTGTCGCGTGTATGGCAAGGGTAAATCAAGTGCACGGTCGCAGGAGGCTCTCCGCAGATCGCGCATTGTCAGTGCCGCAGCAGAGTCGCTCAAAGCTTCGCGCCGCCTGACGAACGGCAGCGGTCCTCTCCTTGTCTCGCCTTCGCGGTCTTTACTCTATGAGAGATACAAGTCCAGCAACCACGGCAAGCCGAGCCGCATGAAGCTTGATGCACTGCCTTTTATCAAAGAGTACCAAATACCAGCAAAGCGGAAGGCAAAGACTGCGACGCCGGACCCACGACAGTTCAAGCGCTCTCGCTTGGATACGGCAACACGCACTGACCAAAGAAAGGCCAGAGCAGAGTCAAATGCTGCAGCAGCCGCCGCCGCCGCAGTGCCATTACCGCCATCGCCAGCAACGACTGAGGTGGCATCAGACGACGACATCGAGAATGCGGCAACTGCCGTGGACGCTGCCCATCAACGGCGCTTGCCTTGGGCCGCCATTTTCCCAGAAGACGAGGACGACGATGCGTTCACGCCACGACTCCGGATAAGTACCGCCAAGGCCGATGAGCTGCGGGATATTGCCAAGAAGCGGCATGCTACGCAAGAGGCCGCGCGCTTAAAGAGAGAAGCAGAGATCCGTCTCAAGGAGGAAGAAGAGCTGGCAAAGAGATCGGGTCTACGTCCGCCCGCACGCCAGGTCATTGCGTCGCTGTCGGACTCGTGGCACTCGCGCGTCAACTCTGCTGTCTGCGCCGACCCCAACAAGGACATTGCCAAGTCGCCCGAGGGCACTGCTCTCCGCCGAAACGACTTCAAGACGGTCGTCAGCAAGTCCGAGTGGCTCAACGATGAGATTGTCAACGGCTTCCTGCTGCACTTGGCCAATTACATCAATGGCAAGGCCGGCATCACGAACCCCAAGACGCAGACCCCCAAGTGCCACGCATTCACATCCTTCTTTTGGAAGCCGCTGTCCACAAAGGGCGCGGCTGGCACTGAGAGATGGATGAAGCGTGTGGGTGTGACCAAGGACAACTTCCTCAAGATTGAGACGATCCTCATCCCCATCTGCGAAAGCAGCCATTGGACTCTAGTCGTCGTCCGGCCGGGCCGTGCAACAATCACGCACATGGACTCGCTGGGTAACAAGGGCGCCGGCCGGCGTGCTGTGACCGACACGGTCATGCGCTGGGTCAAGGACCTGCTCAAGGACAAGTTCTCGGATAAATGGCGCGTTCAGCACTACGATTCTCCGCGCCAGACAAACGGCTGGGACTGCGGCGTGCACACCATCACCAACGCCCTGTTTCTTTCACTTGGCCTTGATCCGTCCTTTTACAAGGCCGTCGAGATGCCTCTGCAGCGTGATCGCATTGCAGCTACACTCATCAACGGCGGCTTTTCCGGTGACTTGGACCTAGTCGGACTTTGATGTGCCTGATCTGTCCTCATCCTTCATTCACTTTCCCCCGGCTTGCTGTATTGTACAGCCATTTTGCTTGACTTATGTTCATGTTTTATTGCTTTATTGCTTTATTGTATCGTTGTTTTTCATCTTCTTTGCTTCTTTTCTTCTTTTCCCATTTTCTTTCTGCTTTGCTCTTTTGGCCACACAGCGAACGGCGTCACAGGAGGATCAACTGGGCTTTTACAAAGGGCATTTAAAAACGCTGACAATCAGTGCACGACGTGCAAGGACGCACAGGGATGAATGGCTGGACGGTGGCTCACCAGGTAGGTGGATCGGAACAGGGCCTGGGTTATTTGTGTATTTAAAAGTGTGATGGGATACAGAGATATCCACAGCAGACGAGCGAATGAATGCCAGCACGAGAGTTACGAGTACAAGTACAATAATCACTTTGTCACTGATGCTTGCATGTTCATCATGTCTATCTTGTCCATTTACCATGTCCAAAGTTTTCACCGCTCCAGAATCCAGTGGCGGCCAAATGACATAAAATATCGCCAAATGACACCACGACGGACAGCCGTATCGCAACGGCGCTCGATCTCGGCCCGCCATCCATTGTCTCTTGCCAAGTTGAGTATGGCGTGCCGCGAGCCAAAATCGCGCCGTCCGGTTCGTAGGCGAGACAAGTCCTTCTTTTGCGGCCCACGATGTTCGAGAATGCGTACTAGAATGCGTAAAATGCGTAAAATACACCGGAGGCGCGTGTCGGGAGCCTCCTTGCGGAGTCCACCGTCAGCATCAGCGCATCCCCGATCCACCACGGTGCTCGCTCAGAAGAGGCTTTTTGCGGCTTGTCAAGGCTTTGTTTTCACACAGGAAAGGCTGAACAGCAAAAAGGAGCAAAAAGAGCAAACGGTGACACACAGAAAACAAAAAGTCAGCCTTTGAACGCTCCACTTTGGCCCTCGTCGTGTCCACTCCTGTTTCCACCACACTGCACGTCGTATGTGCAAATATGGTGTACTTTGCAGGCTGTATGTGTGTACCTTGAGTACTTGGACGTTTACGATCTTTCGCTTTGTCCTGCTGTATGCCTGAAGGACAGACAATGGCCGCTTCGCTTCATGAATGGCCTCCTCGGCTTGGCATGACGGTTGAGGTTCGGTGTTTATTGCTGGACGTCGGCATTCGCTCTGAGCAGATACTTTACTCCGTGCTCGTATGTCGGCTGCATCAATATGCACATTGAAAACAGGCACATCGTGCTTTGGGAGGTCGTCTGTGCATGGTATTGAGGGTAATGTGTGTGACGACCAGGCTGGCAACACTGCAGCCGCCGTTTGCCATTGCCTGTTTCAAGGCTCCTCCCTATGTTACGCAGTGTGTCGCGGGCGCCGCCGTCGGACTGGCCGTAATGAAAATACCCACTTTAACACGGTGCTAATCCTAAAAGGGCAATCTTCTAGAAACAGAACCGACCGCCTCATCCAACACTTCTCGCCTCCTCTCCTTCTCTTCTCCTGGACCGAGACCCGCTTTGGAGAAAAAGTGCTGAAAAAATGACCAGGTGAAAAGTAAAAAGAAGAAAAAGAAAAAGGGAACAACAGGTGCAACCTCACATCGTCGTGTCGTCCGGTTGCACCACGGCCTCGTGCGCGTGCCTTTCGGCGTTTCCATTTAGGTCAAAGACGACCAGGGGAGAGTCCAGGCACGTCGGTTTGTTGTTCTTTTCATTGCACATTTTTTCCCCTTCAATATTTTCTGTCTTTTTATTCGTATTTCGAGCTGGGGCGAACAATCGAAAATTTTCATTTCCGTTTTAGGCAATCTTGCCAATTCTCATTCTCCTTCTCGTTCGCTCCGTCCTTCCTAAATCGATTGCCGCTGCCCTTCTTCACGATCTTTGTCGTTTGCCCCTTCCAACAATGGACATGGAGAGAGCCCCATCAAACCACACGTCCTATGTTACGAGCTCTTGCCAATACAGGTAGGAGCGACCTGAACAAAGACCGAGCGAAAGAACGGATCTCCCTGTTCGACGGAGACACTAAATCTTTATGCCTTCCTCTTCCGTACCAACCTCCGTGGACAGCGACGACTGGGCCCTGGCCGCGGCCCCTGGTCTGGCCACACTTGTAGCATTTTACCACAGTACGGAGTAGATTTGTTTGCCACAGCCGATTATCTCAGACCGCCATCAACACCATCTTTTCTTCTTCCCGCTGCAGCACTGGTCTAAAAACAGCTTCCCCGATGTAAATGATTGATGGGTTTTTGATTCTTCTTCCCTTTTTCACCCCCAGAACGCGCCCATCGTTCGCGACTCGGCGGATCGACCGCCACCGTGCATACGCTACAGCGTTCAACCCCGTCTCCTGTCTCCTATTCTTCACTTGTAAGGACAGCATTCTACGAGGACGTCCAGATGTGAGATGGCGCCAGGTAGAGGCATGGGCAGCTTCTTGGATCTGACTCGCAGAATAAAGTACTTGGTATGGGGTACGAGGACTTCCAGCATGATGTCCACTATGGCCTGGCCTGGCCAGAGCGCGCTGATCTAGGCGTTGTTTGGCAGCTGCTGTCGGTAAATCTTGGCCCAACGTCCAAAAACAGTAAGAGAAAACGATGCGTACGCCCGGAGAACGGAGCAAGGTGAATCAGAGAGCAAATGAGTCCACTGCAAAATCACAAGAGCAAGACGCCTTTCTCACGATGTTTTGAGGTTGAACGTGGAGCTCCCCCGATTTCGGCCCTGTACCTGTGTAAAATACTCCGTAGAGGATGAAAGTGACGAAAAGAGGGGGAAGAAGAAACGAAAGAGGAGAAAAAGAACAGAAAGAAGAAGAAAAGAACAAGAAATTATGGAGGCGGTGGGAGAGAGGGGGCTGCATTATGGAGCGCCTGATCGGCGCGGGCTTGATCCGCTCTTGAGACTGTCACTGTCTTCGTCCATGTTATGGAGTGGTGAGGGGGTGTGCGGACGAGTCTGTGGACGGGCTGGCGGGATAGGAAGCCAAGTGTCATGTTAGAAGTTCCCTTGAAGTTTCTTCACTTTGATGCTTGAGCGAGTGAATGTAAAAATAGACTATTATTTTTTTGTGTGTATTACCGTTAAACAGTGATACTTCGCTCTCATAGTTCGGCCCCTGTTAGTTTTTAAGCGCCGGACCACGAGTAAACAAACCATGTATCGACCGGAGGCGGCCGCAGGCAGGGTACAAAATCTTTGAATAATAAACATGGCCCGTACAAGCAAAGTGGCTCCAGCTGCATGCACTTGATGCTTCAGGGACTGCTTAACTAACTGTATTGTGGGTGCTTCGATATTGGACCCTACAAAATGGGACGGATAGTAAATAATTGGGCATCAAGTCCTGCATCCTGGTACTTAAACAGAGTGAAATGCAATATATTTAGTTGAGGGGTAGAGATGCCAAGGAAGTGTTGGGATACTATATGTATGTGGGAGTTATGTGCTGCCAAAACAGTAACTTGCCTCGCCGAGTTTTCTTGCCGAAGCGAGGCGGTCCTCGAGAAGGCAGGCCAACGGCTGCCATCCGGACTGCCATATTCTTGGCTGTCTTTCTTTTTTATAAGGGCCCGACGAGCTGGAAAAGAGCGACAAGAATACGCGAGAAAGGAGGTAATAGGTGGCACGGAGTGATACCGGGCCAGGTTGGTTGGGTGGGCAGGTAATATTCGACTTTAGCCAGTTGCAACGTGAGGAGACAGGCAACAGCCGGAACCTGCTAGAAAAGCATCAGGCACGACGCGCTGAGGGTTGCGTGGTCCACGGCACGTACGATATATCGAGCAAGAATGGAATAACGGCACTTTATTCTATACAAATACGCTCTTCGCAAACGGGTATGCAAGTATGCCATTGGTGGCGATGTGTGTGTAGACGAAACGCCGTCACAAGTAAAAAACAGGGAATGATAATAAAATGCAGTGTTGCGTCCCAATGTGCTCGTCCCTCGTCACTTTCTTGTGTGACACGTCGCACCCTGCAGGATTCTTCTAGAAGCATGACACAGAAACGGAGGAGACTCTGCGGCTGGGGCCAAGACGGGACACAGCAGGATGGACAAAAATACATGTTGTGCACTCAGGCTGCAGACAGTCGAAACAGTTGTATCATGAGGCGTTGGACACTGCAATAATACATGCACGTTTTGAAAAGGGCAGTAATTGAAGATTGTAAGTTGAGCAGGTGTGCAGCGTGGAGAGAAACTGTGCGGAGAGTACCCGTGTTTTTTTTGTAAGATACTTGCAAAGTGGATTCTTGTATTCGTTTCTTTTCAACTTTCGTATGTGCGATACAATGTAGAACTAATAAAATATATGGCAAGCTTTGGCGATGCGAAGGAGGACATAAGCATCAGTCCTTATGCTGTGTTTTTCAAAAGCCTCTGCTTTTCAAGGAAGGATGCCCTGGCACAACTTCCAGAAATGCAGCACAACATACCTTGTTTGTAGGCGGTTGTACCTTGAGCTGACGACATGGTGAAGACGGTTGTTTCAAATACATTTTGTGTGGCGAACCCAAGCAATGATCGTGCAACTGCCGAGTGCAACAGAAGCGGCCATAAAGACGACCGGGGGGGAAAGATGAGGGGGAAGATGAGGACATGTACGTAGCACTTACTCCGTACAGAACAAAAAGGCTTCTGGCGCATAGCGTCTAGGCGGTTTGAAAAGCACGGGAGTTCTGTACGCTGTGGTACTTGTGACGAGGTCCGGGGACCACTGAAAAAGGAAATAAGAATCTGATGGCGGTACAGCTTGGCGTGTGTACGTACATACAATTGTATTCATGGCACAAGAAGTAGAGAATCACGCACAAGCATTCGCTTGCAGTCCTTTGCAGCAGATGCACTACTTGCATCGCCCGTGCCCTCTAGACACGCGTACATAACATGTACTCGTGCCACGCCCCACTTTTTATGGTCACTCGAAAAACTCGCACCAACAAGTTGGTGCTGGACACCATTTGGGCCGGACACCGTTTGGGCCACCGA
>JANSLP010000524.1:0-14790 GCA_029298735.1 Ophiostoma sp. CBS 140.51
ATGGCGCCCTGGTCTTTGATCGTCCGCGCCGTCATGGCCATGGAGGACATCTTTGTTCAGAAGGTAGGTCCCGTCGATGCCGCTCTGGCAGACTTCAATAAACAATTGGCGGCATCGCATTCGTAAAGTAAAATAAAAAAAATAAAGATAAAAAATTTATTCAAAGAAAAATAAACGGGATTTATTATCGATTTTTATTTTGGAAGCAATTAAATATTCAATATTCAAGAAAACAAATATCAAAGAGAAAAGAGGCCGCAAGACAAATGCCATATCACTACGGGGTGGTCAAGCTAACGCTAATGCACGTCCTCAAGGCCCCGCTGTCTTCAAGTAATAAAAGGGGATCACGATCCTTAAGACTTGTAGCTTCACCGACGCGACGCGCAGAAATCCCAAATTTTTTGTCCACCGAAGCTAACACCTCATGTTCGTCTTCGCCGCCCATTCTCTTCTTCTCCAGCAATCATTCGAGTACGAAACCCAGACGCGGAGCTAGAATGCCGTGATTGCAAGCAAAAGTTTACACCAGACACCCGCCATGGCCGCGGCGCCATTTGCCGTCACCACACAGGTGTGTCGCCCTCTCTTTACCTTTTGACACACGCTGGAAACGCCTGCCAAATACGCCAGGATCTACTCAATACGCACAATAATCATACTGGAATACACGAGAACTGGATACAATTAATCGAAATAAGCAATAGCAAAAACTGAAGCGAACTCCAGTAGTGGCCGTCGAGGCTGTCTCGAAGAAGTCCTGGAGACGACAAGACAATGACAACATCGACGATACACACACACAGCTAAAGGTATCCAACTCAATCTCGCCTTGCACAATTCGAAATGTATGACAACCATCTCGAAGACGCGGTCAAGGACGGGACAGCAATTGATGTCTCCGTCTGGTGTCATGACTGCGAGAAAGAGTTCACATTTTTGACATGGAGAGGCCCCGGCATCTGTCGCTGGCATATAGGTGCGTGCCTTGCAAAGTGTTGCTTTGTGAAAGTTGAAAGTCTTACTTCTAACGCACCTAGGCGGCCGAGACCGGGACTGTGACAGCGATTCATGGAACAGCTTTCCCCCCTCTAGTTACACCCTCGACGACATGCTCCTGGAAAAGGGCGAAGGCTTTGCGTGGTCGTGCTGTGGCCGGTGCAATGCCGAACCAGGTTGCACTCCACGGGAATACCACCACGACCCCGAAATTTCGGCCTGCGACACGTCCAAGCTGCCCAAAGAGTTGCTGGACCCGCCGGCTGCTGCTCCCAAGCAACAAGTCCGTCCACACCCCCAAAGTCGAATTCTTCACCAAGCTGGGATCTGATCTGCCGGGATATCGGCTTGTAGTAAAGAAAGAAGAACTGGGCTCGGATAATAGACGACCCGACACAACCATACCCATCAAGACAGAAGAGGGCAAGGGCAAAGATACAAAACCCCAAGCGAAGACAGAGCTGTGGCAACAACCGCTGTCGTGAAGACGGAGCAGAAGCCGAGTATTTCTGGCCCCGACACCAAGGCCATAGCAAAGGCAGAGCAAAAGCCAGCCATCCCTCGTACGGTGATCGTGCCTCCAAGGACAGCACAAACGCAGACAGGAGAGTCACAAGGAGTAGTTCCGCCGAGATTACAACAAACCCCGTCCAAGCAACCCCATGCAGCTGCTCCGACAAATGCGGCGCAAATCCTGACCAGGCAGCCCAAACGGCAGCTCCACCAAGAACAGAGGCCCAACCCAGCCAAACGACCTGCAGAGGCCCAAATACAAACAGACCAGAGACAGTCCAAACGGTCTGCGACAAAGACAGTGGGGCCGATACGTGGAATACCAGTCATTGAGATCAGTAGTGATGATGACGATGATGGTGGACCGAGCAAGACCAAGGCGAGGTCGAAGACGACGGCAACAAAGGCACCGATCAGGACAGCAAGCGGTCAGAGAAGACAATAAAACTAGATGGCGGTAAGAGGATCATACTTCGTGGTGGTAGATTATGTCAGTCAAAGGTAGTTCCTGATATTATGATAGCGGTGTCAACCTAGACCGCCGCATACCGACAGTTCCCAGTGAGACACGGCCGTTGATGTCAGTAGCCAAGAATGGAAAGAACGTTGAAGTGCAACTGCCAAAAGTGTAACTGCCGTGAGACACAAGAGAAGCCTCAGACAGTGTCTCATTTGGAGTGTGTATGTTGTCGGAATTGGACTGCACATGGCCTTATTTTCATGTGAAGATGCAATGTTTTGATAACCTGGCGGGAAATTGCGAGACGGAGAAGAAGGAAGTCTGGTGACTGGAACAAGGCATGTTCTGAGACAGTCGGCTGTTTGTATATCTAGAGCAGGTGGGCTTGGAAGTGCTCATGTTGCCCGACGTTCTTTCCTCACCGGATGCTTTGCGCAGTGTGCAATCACTGAGGGGCGAAAAAAATAAATGGGGCTACGACAGAAAGGGGGATTTGTTTACATGGCTCCTTTCCTTTCCAAACGACAATAGCAAACGGAAAAGGCAACAGCGATGCTGTTTTGACCCAGTCGGATGTGCACCGGTGGAAAGAATTGCCAGGCCCCTGGGTTCACCCCTTTCTTTGGATATTCTGTCATTCGTCATATTCAAACAAATTTGATTCTGTCGTCGACATTCATTGCACCCGCAGACAAAGAGCAGAAACCGACTCGCCCATTCCAAGATGCCTTCAAAAATCCAAACAACGTACTGCCTAATGCACGGTCTCAATATTCACACACCGACAAACATTGGAGCCACGTTTGTTATGGCCATTATGGTCGCAGAAGGCAACGCACTGCGCTGCAGGTCTTTGATGAAGACGCAATCGAAAACCGTTTTCCTGCATGAATTGAGTGAGCACATTCTCTTGACATCCACGAGTTTCTTCACAGCTCCAGGCATGCTAAGATTCTCGCTTTAAAAAGCCTGGTCTTCCTATTCTCGAACTAGAAGATTTTCTTCCTTCCAACAACAAATCTACGTTCCACATCAATTTTCTCCCCTTCCAAGTATTTCTTCAACGACATACGACACACGACATACGACACACAAAACACGACACACACATCCTCAAAACACCAGCTGAAAGTCAGCACGCGTGCACGATGGCATTTCCAGTGACGCTGGCGTCCCTGCAAAAGGTCTTCAACCATGTTGTTCTGCCCCAGCAGCTACCTCCCGGGCAAGACGAAGGTCTAGAAGAGATTGGCGACGACATCATGCGCCGAGTGCGCCATGCCTGTGGCCAGTTGAAAGCAACACTGGGCGACGATTTGCTCGACACATGGATCATGGTCGAGGACGGCATCTCCGCATTCAGCAACACCATCGGCAGCTACCAGTCCACGTCGTCTTTCTTGAACGCGTTCCAGCACCTGAAGAAGGAGAACAATGTTCTTCCGCTCTACCTCGAAGAGCAAAATGCAGCCCTTCTCATGTACTTGAAGGATGGGTCAGTAGTCTCTTCTATGTGCCTTTTCTTGAGCCTTTTCTTGTTGTGCCTCTCTTCGCGTCGACGTGCAGTTATGTGACAAAAACTAACAGGTACAGTAACATTTTCTTCGAGGCCTTCGAGGCTGCACCACAAACACAAGACGTTCTTGCTTCCCCCGACGCTCTTCTTTGGACTTTCCCGTCTCGTGCTGTGCAAATTCCAGAGTCCGACTTTGGCAATTCCGACTTTCAAAAAACCCTTGCCCTATTTTTTGACAAGGCCGGATCTGAGCATATTGCCCATCTTGCTGCCAAGGCCCGCAAAGCAGGCACAGATGTTGCAGAGGTCCGCAATCCCGGCAGCCCAGCCCTGGTTACCCACATGCTTCTGTCTCTGCTTCAGGCTATGGGTGGCCCAGCAGCTGTTACACCAATCAAGAAGCGTGTTCGCGACGACGTGAACTTTGGCAAAGGAGAAATGCCATGGAGAAGACTGCCTGCCTGGCTGGTGCTTCGAGTCGCTATTCAGCGCCAATTGATTCTCATTCATGGTGAAGCGGTTGGATATGCAGCATACAAGATTTTGTCGTGCACGGTTCTGTCGCACATGTTGGAAGATGCTGTCAAGTATCGAATGCTCCCTGCCTCGACGACAATTCTACAAAAGAAATTGGGGCGAAAACTTGCAAAACTTCAAAGCCACGGCATTCCCAAAAATACATCCGAAGACGACAAACATCTGATCAAAGCTCTAAACGACAAAACTGTCCTGGCTTTCAAGGCGTCCCTCGAGCTCGCCAGCAAATATGTTGAGAAGGAACGAGCTGTGTTCATAGCTGACAATACCCGCAAGATACCGAAACTGCCAACCCGTGCGGACACGAAGCACCAAATCTTGTCCTTGCCTACAAGCAAAGGTTACTTACTTGGGCTTGTTGCGCCTTTCAACAAAAAATACGGCTGGCTTACCCACCGAATTTCAGCGTCTGAGAAATCCCATCTCAATCAGGACCTCAACACGAACCCCGCTATTCAGAACACCTTGGGCCTTTCGAATGACACGATTCTCATATTTCGAGACATTGAAAAGGCTCGGACAGCTTCCGAATTGCTATGGGTACGGGTGGATCTCAAAATGCCTGTGACTGATGCTATCTCCACATGCAGTGAGATTCGGGCGATAATGACGACCTTGATCTCCTACGTCGGCCAAAAGGGGCCTGGAGCCTTGGAGTTGAGAAGTGCTCTCCTACTGGAAATCTTTGACCAGTGGGCACTGCTCGATCAGATTTGCGTTCATCTGCATCCTCTTCTCGGTGAATACAGCCCCATGTTCAGGCAAAATCTGCTCGACGTCCTGCAACTTCCCGACATTGAATCCATGCAGCGTCTTCGCCGGGTGCAAAGTCATATCCACCAGCGCGCGGAGTCCAGTCGGTGGGGAGCCGAGACCGTTTTCTCTGACGGGCCTAACGGGTTCAGCACTCGGTTTGCGGAGGCATCTCTGACGCACGTCAGCCTTTACAATAACATCATGGCAGACCAGGGTCGCCTTCGCCAGAAGAAAATAGAGGAGTGGAGGGATGATTGTGCAAAGTATGACCGGCTTTCTGAGGAATATGCTGCTTTGACCTGCAAGTGCACATTTCGGGATGGCCAGTGGTCCGTAAATGGCTGCACAAAATGCTACAAGGAACGAGTGCAGAATCGAATGAAGATTGACATCTTTGAGAACCTTCTCCCAACGAATCGAGGCTCGGCAATGGCCATTGTTTTCGAGCTGGCCGTTCCTGAATGCATTGCTATCTATCGTTCCATGACGTGGAAGATTGCGACGGATCTTGCCTATCCAACGGTGCGGCGCACGAGAGAGCACGGGAACCGATTGAGAAGCACACCGCTCCATCGTTATGAAGCGTCCTCGTCCAGCAATTCTCTCGTGCTGGCTTCGACCGTCAAGGCCTTTGAGCAGACTCACTACAAATCTGTTCAAATGAAATGCAAACAGTCTGATGTTCTTTACCCGCTCGCTGCGCAATTCAAATTGTTCGACCCCGATCATGAGATGTGGATAGATGAACTTTCACAGCCACTCACACTGGCTCATTTGTGCCCTGTTCATGTGCCAGAATGCTTGGGCAAGACCGTGACCTGGTCTATGGAACATCCGCCGCCCAATCCACAGGGTCCGTCCTCGTATGAAGCTGTTGCTAGTCGCCTAGAATGTCCAGCGGACATGTCTGTTCATGAGTTCGAGGCATTCCAGCGTCTGATTTCGGGAACGTCGCGCAGATGGTTGACAATGGCTGTTGAAATGGGCTCCTCGAATGTCGATTTCAGCAAGGAAGACGCAATCGCAATGTTTGGCCATCTTGCCCATCAAGCAGGGCCAATGATCCCAAAACGCTCCGGAACGACTTGGCCATACAACGTGTCTCATGCAAATGCTCTTGGCGTGATGCATTCTTTTTTTCTTGATGAACACTTTGTCGACCGCATCCTCGTCGAAATCGAGAAGCGCCTTCGCGGCATCGAGCGCAACTGGCGGGAAACTTCCACGATGGATCTCCTCATCACTCTGCTACTTCGAACTCGAACTCTTGTGGACAAGACCCAAATGGAAACTGGAAAGATTGATTTGCTCGTGCTTTTTGCTAGATCGACAACGCTGGCGTGGATGGAATCCTTGCGAGGTGAGGTGATGAACGCCATCGACAGCCAGTCGTCGGGGCGTGCAGCCATGTATGCTTTCAAGGCTGCACTACTTTGCCGTCGGACATTTACTCCACGACTCGACAGTGACAGCGACGGTCTTTCCGCCGACGATCTATACACCTTCCTTCGGGCATCGATTGCCATGCAACAAAACCTGACTGTCGATATCAATACGCTACCGCCACGAGACCAGCAGCTTGTTGTACGCGACATGGTGATGGCATACCGGCTTCGAGACAAGATAACGCGCGCTGCAGAACGCCACCCAGAGAGCATCAACGAGGCAGCCCATCGTGGCAGCGGTCTGGCACATGCCACTGGCGCTGAGGGAATGCACTCGCCGGCTTCTGCATTTGGTGAGTGGGTCTATCTATGTGACAATAGCGACGGATGGATCTCGTCCATACTGTATCCTTCGAGCACGGGCGAGCATGCACAGGACGGCATTGCGCCCCAGCACATTGGACTGCACCTCACTCTCGGATACCTCTTGGTGAATGGAAAGATCATTGGTAGGCTGCCAGACCACATCCGCGACTCTACCGACTTCAAAGAAGTTCTTGGCACCAGGCATTTTCTTACCTACCCATCTGCGATGCCCGGTATGAGCCATCGCATTGCAACGATTGTCGAAGACCACATGATCCACCTTGGAGAGCGGGAGGGCAACGTTGTTATTCTGTCGATAAAGAGATCCGGAGAAGCCTACGAGTATGTGCCCAGACGGAATTTTATCGACCAGAACAATGTGTACGACCTTCCTCGCGGCCTGGTAGACGACTGCTACCACTGGCTCAACAGAGTTTCCAAACAGCTGGAGATTCGGCGAAATCTCACAAAATGGGATCTGCAGCAAGGTGACTGGACCTTGGATGTCCGGAGCCGGCAGGCTGTTCGACAGGGCCATATCTTGGTCGATCCCCTCTCCGAGATGGCCGAGATCATCCGGCCTATTTTCCACGGATTCGAAGACACTCAGCGCCTGACCATCTTTCAACCAGCCAAGCCCCAAGAAGCACTCTCCATGGAGCTTCGCCATCTCGAGTTGTCTTTCTTTGTGAACCACAAAGGCAATTTGGAATGCCGCGAACTTGGAGCAGAGGTGGATCACAATCAGGACGCTGGCACTCTGTATGGCTACCACAGCATGATTGTTCTGCGGGATATTTCTGACCCAAGCTATCGCAGCATAATTGCGCCTCTCGGCTCCTTGGAGTGGCGGCGCTCTGGTGTTCACATAGATGTTCAAACACAAATCACTCTTGGAGCGCAGTCTTCTGATTCGGAAAAATCTGCCGGCTACACACAAGTCATTAAATCCTATGCTCGCTTCGACATCGACACCAACCTTGGGCGTTTGACATGCGCTCCGGAGCCACGTTTGCTCTACACCAAAGCCCAGCTTCACGCATTTACTTCCTATCCCATTCCGGATCCACTGACGGGCCGTACTGGCGAAGAAGAGGCTTTCCACACGCTGTTGTCTGGCCGTTTGCAGCCTTGGGTTCCTCTGCCTGATGTCTGTCTCCGAATTCTGGATCAGATGACCCGTGTCATCCCTGCCCGCGAGTACTACCCCAAGAACCTACGTGTCTTGCAAAAGGTGAAATGGAGCGAGCACCTTCCTGTTGGCCTCCAAAGCGACCGGTATGGTCGTGTTCTCCGAGAAATTGTGGCAAAAGCAGCACGGCTTCGCCGGTTTGACGAGACCGTGTCTGGAGAAAACAAGGAGCTTGACAAGGTGTACGACTACTGGGCCGAACTCCATGGCTCGGATCTGGAAACACGAGGCGAGATTCAACGCATGAGATACGAATGCCCACGTGAGGACAGCGAGCCGGCCTGCCCAGTTCAAGCCACTGACGGAATCTACTTGTCTCTTGGTTGCGTCGATGGTCTAGTCAGCGAGGTGCGCGACGATATCCAGTGCAAGGCCTCTGCCGTCTTTCAGATTGCAAAAACTCTCCGCACAAAGCCAAGTGACATTCCAATGACACGAGACATCTCGGCAATTCTCAGCAACTGGGCGAAGTTTGGTGGCTACAAGACTGTCCTGGAGCCTGATCCATTGCCCATCAGCTCGCTTCTGAACAGTCGCACGGTTAAGGAACAATGGGGCAGTCTTGTGGAAATGTGTCGCTTCTCCACAACTACAGACTCGCCAAAGATACTGTTTACGTTGTCTTGTTTGGCGTTCGCTCCAGACGCCGACATGGACGCCGTCCGGCTTCTTGCGGCGTACTCTTACGTGCCAGAACTGCAATCTTGCAAGCCACCGGTTCATGTACAGTATCAAGACTTCTCCTACAATGAAGAATTGACGCAGAAGAAGCTGAAAAGCATCGTTGCGACCAATTTTGTTGATTACGTCGCCAGGGATATCAAAGCGATCGGAAGAGCGGCGATCGAGGCTGCAATGCGGCAGGAGAGCAGCAGACATGACGCCATGTGTCAACAAGAGGCTGATCGCCTCGCCAAAGAGCTCATGCTGCAGTGGCCAGAAAAACGTTACCCCAGTATGGGCGACTTTGAATCTGCATACATCAAGTATGGTGCAGCATTTGAAAAGATTTGTGTCCTATGGACGTGCCTTCAAAACAACCGGGATCTTTCTCGGTACCTTGGCGAGGTAGAGAAGGCCATTTCCAAGACCAGAACTATTCCGGCCCGCTCGACCACACCGAAAATTGTCACAGACGGACGTCCACTACCTACTGCATGTCTTCACGAGAGCGGTATGCCATCCTTGGGACTTCTCGCTGGACGGAGCTTTGCTTCCACCATTGTCCCCGTCTCTGGCATTGTTGATCTGCGACGTGAGTCGAGCGTGAGCAAGAACAAGTCTTCCTACACTGAACCAAAAGAGTATCGTGAGCTGCAGGACATCATAAAGCCATTTGAGCAATCTGCCGAGCCAATGCGGCACAGTTACGGTCGTGATTTGCAAGCATCTCTGGAAGCTTTGAAGGACCTCACAAGAACAACGCACACGGCCACGGGCACAACATCGACAATTCAACCAACAATGGATGACGCTGGCCTTGCGGTCGCTTCTGCAAAAGATTGTCTTGAAACCGCCCTGTCGCAGATTCAGCATTCGCTTTCTGAGGTGCCACCACAAGGTGCTGAGCAAATCGGATTTGCCAATAGACACAAATGGCTCCAGAGATCTGGACTCTGGCCACGAGTGACACCCGTTTCTGTGCTGGAGCTTCTGAGGTCGAGCTCCAACCTAAAGTACGGAGAAGGAATGAAGCAGGCACTGGTCCGCTACGCCGAGCATATGATCTCCCTCCAACGCTGCCGTCGACTTTTGCGGGCTCTCTTCAAGGACGACAAGCGGCGACTTACAGAAGAACTGGCCAATACAGGACACACAAACTGGGTCGCCGAAGACAATCCTGACTGGCTGCTGCTGGAAATTGACTCGAACATGCTTATTCGAGAGGAGCAGGTCACTGTTGCCAAGGCCATGATCTCTCCCGACTCCAATGCCAACTCCGTGTTCCAGCTGAACATGGGCAAGGGCAAGACGTCCATGATCCTTCCCATGTCTCTGTCGATTCTTGCCGATAAAACGCAGCTTGCACGCCTTCTCACGCCAAAGGCGCTTCTCCTCCCCACAGCACAAGTTCTCCAGTCGCGGCTTGGTGGACTTGTGGGCCGTGAGATCCGCCATGTTCCCTTTTCGAGACGCCTGCTTGCCCGGAATGACTGCACAGAGACAGTGGCCATGTTCAAGGAGCATCACACGGACCTGGCTAAACGTCAAGGAATTCTCATTGCCGCGCCAGAGCATGTACTTGCATTTACGCTCAGCGGCCAGCAGTGCTTCGTCGATGCCACGTATCCTAGCTTGGCTGTCGAGATGATGGAGTTTGATGCACACATGCGAGAGAGCTTCTGTCGTGACGTGCTGGACGAGTCGGACTTTACTCTGGCCGTTCGGACTCAGCTGGTGTACCCAAGTGGCAAGTTCACTGCTGTCGACGGAGCACCCTTTCGATGGCAACTGGCGCAGGCTCTACTGTCTCTCGTGGAAGAACATGTTGCAGAGCTCGCAGTGAATGACCCGCACAGAATCAATGTTGTCAAGCGCCCTGGCGGAGGCTTCCCGGCCGTTCACATTCTGCACTCTTCCATCGACGACGAGTTGCGAAAACGCCTGGCTTTGGACATTGTCAAGGGCCGCCTGCCATTCTTCCGGCCAGTTCCGAAGAAGAAAGGCGCTGGCTTAGCACAATCGCCGGTCAAAAGCCAGTCGATTGAAACGATACAACAACTTCTTCAACGGGCGCTCGCAAGTGACTCGAGTGACGCCGCCATCGACAAGGCGGCGAATCTCTTTTCTGACGTGGAGGCAACGACATCTGGTCTTCTTCTGGTGCGTGGTCTTTTAAAGCACGACATTCTCACCACCTGCTTAAAGAAGCGATGGAATGTGCACTACGGACTTCATCCAAAGCGCTGGCCCATTGCTGTTCCCTTTGAAGCCCGCGGTGTCCCGTCTGAGCGGTCCGAGTTTGGACATCCAGACGTTGCGATGATATTTACTTGCCTGGCATTCTATTACGCAGGTATTGGTTTGGAGCAGTTCCGCGAGGGCCTGAACCATATCCTCCACCATGTGGACGATCCAGCAACGGAGTATGAAAAGTGGACATCGGGTGATGGGTCTGTCACTCTCCCGGAGGAGCTACAGCATTGGAACTCCATCAACGTGGACGATGAAGGCCAAGTCGAAAAGTTGTGGAAGTGTTTGCGTTTTACCCGAACTGTCGTCAATCATTACCTCAACACCTTTGTCTTCCCCGTCCACAGCAGACAATTCTCCGTCAAGCTACAGGCGTCCGCATGGGATCTTCCCCTGTTCACTCTGGACTCCAACTCCAACACCAAAGACGGGCCGGCCGGGGCGAGAACCACCGGCTTCAGTGGCACCAACGACAACAAGGCAATGCTACCGCTCTCCATCAAGCAACACGACCTACCCGGACTGCAGCAAACCAACGCCGAAGTGCTCTCCTACCTCCTGCAGTATCGAAACCGAAGCTACATTTGCACTGGCGGAGATGGTCACCGCTGGTCGGAACAAGGGCTGGTGACAAGCCTTGCCAAGTACCAAATCCAGGTGTTTATCGATGCTGGCGCCTACATTCTCGAGCACACAAACGAAGCATTGGCCCGCTCGTGGCTCAAGATTGCCGATCCAAAAGTTAAGGCGGCGGTGTACTTTGACGAAAAGGACAACCGCGCATGGGTCGTGTTCCGTGACGCCACGGCCGAAAAGGCTCCTCTCGTCTCGACTCCATTTGCAGAGCGACTGGATGAGTGCATTGTTTATTTCGACGAGGCGCACACTCGCGGCGTCGATCTGCTTCTGCCTCCCAAGGCACGGGGTGCACTGACTCTGGCACTTGGCCAGACCAAAGATCACACAGTACAAGGTATGTACACAGTACTAAGTTTTAATTTGTTGTCATTGAACCTATTCAGCATACTAATTATTTGTCTTTAATCTTCAGCGGCCATGCGGCTTCGCCAGCTTGGTACTACTCAGTCTGTAGTCTTTTACGCTCCTCCAGAAGTCGATCAAAGCATCCGCGATATCTGTCAACTTGGTAACTCGGTGACGCGAACATTTGTCAACTCGTCCCACGTCGTCTCCTGGCTTCTCGAACAGACATGTCAAGCCAACGAGCAACTTGGGCCCCTCTACTCTTCCCATGGCTACGATTTTTGCCGCCGTGCCGAGGCCCTTGCGAAACACAAGAAGACGCTGGCCAAACCGGAGTCCAGAAAGGCCTTGCTCGAAGTTCTTGAGCAGCCGGAGCGACAGACACTTAAGATCATGTACGGAAACGATCCCATCGAGACGGTGCACAGCTTGAAGCGCGACGCATTCTCGTTTCCCAGCCTTCAGAGCTTTGCTAGCCAGCTGCGCAGCTACCGCTCAGCAGGTTCCGGTGGAAGCCAGGCGGCCGCAGTCATCAAGGGCGCCTTCGAAGAAGTCGAACAAGAACGCGAGGTCGAAGTCCAGGTCCAACAGCAACGCAGCACACAGCGCAGGACAAAGTACACGGCTCTCAAGTTTCCGGGGCACGTCGCCCCTTCAATCCGGGAGTTTGTGAAGACGGGAATATTGGCGCGAAACAGCAAGAGTTACGAGTCCGTTTTCGACTTCCTGTCCGACACGGACATTGGCGACCGGCACGATGTCTGCCACATCGACACGGCTTTGTTTGTGTCCATGGAATTCCGCCGGACGATCGACACAGCCATATACTTCAAACACCGTTATGACAACTTTTTGCGTCCTGTCGAGTGGCTGCTGTGGAGTCCGTCGACCGACACGGGCCTCGTCATCATTCCAGAAGAGTTGGAGCTCCTCCTCCCAGACATTCAAAAGTCGAAGTGCACGCAGCTCATTGCCTACGCCGCGCCCGTCACACGCTCGATGCTCGACTTTAGCCGCCTCAAATTCTACTCGTTCCCGTCTTTGCCCAACAGCGACAACGTTCCCGACTGGCTGCCCATTGAACTCGGCATCCTGGCTGGCCGGCTGTACATGACTTACGATGAAGCCATGGCCATGGCCAAGTACCTCGGGCAATATGTCGACGACAATGACGACGACGATAAGATCAAGAAGGAGGACAACACTCCGAAGCAGTTCTGCCGCAACCCCACCAGCTTCCTTCTCGAATGGATGCCACTGCGCCGGACGGCCCAAGACGTGCTGCACACGCCGGCTGCCTATGTTTGTCAGGGTCGCACGCTTCGGCCGGACCACTCGTTCTTCTTGCAGCCTGGCGTGCGCCAAATTGAGGAGGTCGTGAAGGAGGAGGAAGAGTGAGGAGGACTGGGGTAGTGAGACAGACTCAAGCCCAAGGAAGAAAAAGAGGAGTATCTCATAGTTTGTGACGATGTTGAGGAAGAGAGGAGATTGACGAGGGAGAAGCTAGAGTGGAACAGCAGGTTAATGCCCATCTCAAAGAAGAGGATCTCATGGTGTTTAAGGAGGACGAGGTGGTGGCCGAACGGGACGGCGAGATGGAAAGAGGTGACGCTGGAAATCGAGCAGCAGGCGGTCTCACCAGCGGGTAGTATGGGGCTGGGCTTCCATGAAAATGACATGGATCGACAAGATGGCGGCTCTGACACTGCTGCAACTGTCGATATCCGTGCTTTAGGTGAAAGAAGTGGTGTAGGTGGTGGAGGTGACGAGCAAGAAGGAGACCAAAAGAATTTGTTTGTTTTTTGTTCGTTATGAGATCTGTCCCGAGTTTTGACATTTTGCTGTTGGTTATCAATCTACATTTTTGCAGGTTTTCAAACTTGGCTCCAGAAGATGCTTAAAAGTCATCATTCATTGAATTCTAAAAAGAACCTGCTGTAGCTGCAATGCCATGCAGACAAATCGTAACACAACAACAAAAAAACCAACCTAATCGCTTCTTATTCCCGCGTGGGAAATATGAGGAGCTCTCTAGCTGTGTTGATGGCTGTAGCCAACTCCTCAATGGATGCCGAAAAAGTTTCAAATTCCGCAAGAAGCCGTGCGGTCTGGGCGTCGTCAATCCTGCCTTCGCTAATGAGAATATTTGTTGCGGTACGTATACCGCCTTTGGTCTCCAGGGCCCGTCCACGCACATCTTTGGCGAGGGGAAATAAAACACTCAGCAGGTTTGCTTTATTGCTTTGGGCAAACGGAACGAGAGCGTTCAAGATTGTAGTAATGGTCTGCGGCTCAACCATTGCCGACTTCACCCAGCCCATCTGCGTTTCATACAAAAGTGAAGACAAATTAATGTCGGAAGTGCTGTTGCCATCCTTGGCAGCCTTGAACAAGTTCGCGACATTGATTGCTGCGTTGACGTAGTTTGGGAGAAGGCCTGTGGCTGTGAGCGCCGCCATGGCTACCTCGTTAGATGTCCAGGCACTAGGGGTCGACGACGATTCGCCCTGGTCAACGGGCTGGCCTACCGCTCCAGAGATCACGGCGGCCATAATTGTAGTGGTGGCGATCGGGGCGGCAATGGCCGATGCAGTGGTGAGCAACGACGCGCTGGAGGTGACTTGGGCATCGGGCAGAGACTCCGGCTGCGGCTTAGCCGGAGGCGTGTTGTTGCCACTGGACGCGTTGGACGATGTGGCTAGTGGTTGGTCGTCTATTGATTGTATATCAAATTAGTATATGTCTGTCATTTGCAGTTCATTGTCTTGGTGCATTGTAGTACCTTGGCGACATGCTCGGCGAGGATTGCGTCGCACCATATTGGTGATCGGTGGGTTTGATGAGAGAGGTTGTTGAAGATGGGGATTTTGGTCTGCTTTTTGAATATCGAAATTTTTTCTTGTTTTTGTGTTCTAGAGACTTCCTTCATCGTGCAGAATCTTCAAGAAGGAAGGCGCGGTCATGTCGTTTCTCGAACGGGAAGGCGCGACGTATCTGTTGCAACAACAGGAAAGCGTAACCAGGACCACAATGTGAGAAATGGAAGGAGCGAAGAAAGGAAGAGCGGCGCCGGGGGGGGCGGAACGATGGTCACGACTAGCAAAACGAGGCGGCCAGAATATTGCGCATTGCTAAGAAATATTAGAATATCGCAACATCGCAGGGACGA
>JANSLP010000525.1:0-14745 GCA_029298735.1 Ophiostoma sp. CBS 140.51
GGGCCATGTATTCTTTTGTACCTGTGGATCACGTACAGGGGTTGTGACCAATCACGAGATGCAGCTGAAAAAAGTCATATTTTCGTCCCTAAGGAGATAGTTATGCCTGCGTTGCACTGGAATCCAGGAATCCGGCACGGTCGCAGATACACCCACGCACGTACGCCCGCACCCGCGGAAGGACTTCCACGCATCCGTGGCCTTGCGCCCTGTTCAAACAGCTTAAAACGTGTACTCGCAGTATTTGCAGTACCGAAAAAAGAACGGAAACGAAACATTCCATACGACGTCTTGTGACGGTTGAAGAAAAAATCCGTCAGATAAGATTATGTGCGTCGTAGTTACATCGGCCACGCCCAGTGGCTGGAATCACTCAAGTCGATCCAGCGAGGCGGCCTCCCCTGTCGATTTTGTCGATTTCCCTTTCAAGGCCCCAACTCACATCACCAAAAGAAAAAGTTCCCAAGGACGTGGCTTGACAGTTTGACGTTTCCCCCGACAAGCCCCATTCGCGGTTTCGGTCGTTCCTGACGCCGTTGTCTGCCGTTGCCTGCCCGTTCCTGTTTCTGCACCCCGACTCCAAACCTCTTCAACGGTCAAACGGCTTAACGGCTACCGTTTGACAAAACACGAAATGTAAATCAAGCATTAGTTGTGTCTTGGACCTTGTGGACTTCCCCGCAACAATCGCCACAGACCGCACTTACATGACCACTGACAACGGGCGCCCGAAGCCACCGAAGCCACCGAACTCGTCAGAAGGACCTTAGACTCCCAAAGTGCAGCTCACTTTCTAGAACGTCCAAAAATGATTACACAACCTGTGGCGCGTCCCCCTACCCAAATGGGTAATACGGTCCACTAACAGCGAAAATGAAGCACAGACAGAAAAATAACCGCGATTGTGAGGCGGCGCACATAGTTTCCCAACACGGAGAGCTTGGGCTGCCGTGACGGGCAACTTTTCACGATCAATGCGTGCTTGGTAGATCTTTTTAATTATCTTTCTCTCTGCTTCTGTCAGAGCAATCCCCTTTTTTGGCCACCGTTTGGCCACGATGCAGGGCACTTTTTGTGCTTGTTGCCCGAATCCGGTCTCTCCTCTCTTCTTCTGTCGCCTTTCTTCAAAACTGCCTTCTCTCACCCATATTGACTCATCATTGTAGACAGCCGTACCGCATTCTTTTGGAGAGTATCGTATCGTATATCGTCAGAGGATCGTCATCTCCATATCGGTATTTGAGTTTTTGATTTTTTGCCTCCCCTGAACTGTCTATTGTCCGCCGATTCCGCAAATGCGATGCTCGGCAAAAGTAACCATGACGAAAGAGACACGGGCAACGGCTCACCTAGATCACGTCGTTACAAATTCCTAAATAGGTAGAAAGCCGGCTGACAGGGTCCCCAACGGAGAAATCTTGTCGAAATTTTTGAGGAACATCAGATATTAGACATCAGACAGAACTAAGAAGACAGAAAGCCAAGAAATTAGGAGTTAAGAGGACATACGATGGGATGCTCTCTCTCTACGACCTACGACCGGCGTTGTAAACGCCGTTATGTACGGGTGACCCCGTTGCGCGTCATCGTCAGCACAAGAAAGCCGTGAGTGGTGAGAGTTGACAAACGTCGAGGGAGAGAAAGAGACGGCGGAAATCCGCACTCGTCTTTTCTTTCAGCCCACACACCCGCAGCCTGCCGTTTCCCCTTGTACCTGCGCTTGGCTTTGCCGCCACTGCGTTCTTACGCCCCTCCCACAGTCTCCTGTACGATCACCACCGTTTTTCTGTAAGGAAACTAGAGTTCGCTCACCTACCTTTTTGTGTAAGATCCAAGATCGGCTCCAATTGGTCCATACACGCGGCCGTTGCATCTTCTCACACTCACTCCTTTGACACGCCCTTCTTGACTCTTTTCTCTCGTGCTCACCGTTATTCTAGAGCATGGACCAAGACCCAAACCACACACCCCTCTTCCACGTACCTGGGAAGAAGGCCAAGGAGTGAGTGAGTAGGTGAGATTTCGGTATTTCTTTTTCTCTCTTACCTTTTTCTTTAACTTGCTTTTTTCTGTTCTTTCTTTTCTTCCATCCACATTCGTACTTGTCAACTCCTTCCTCCTACATCCTCTTTTTTGACGTCTTCCTCTTTAGCAACACCTGGCATTGCCTCGCAAATTCTCATTTACTACCCCTGCATTTCCCTGAGCCCTGTCTAAAGAAAGCGTCACCCTCGAGCCAAAAAAAATAAGAATTGCTTTGGACAGAAGCATAACGGTCTGGACTTTTGAGCGTTCTCGGCATTTTCAGCCCTTTCCCTCTTACTCTCTTACCTCTTACACTCTTATCCCTCCCTTTTTTCTTATCCTGCCGTGAGCATGATCACGACGTCAACGCCCCTCCCCCGACAGTGCCCCTCCAAGTCATCAAGACGTCAGTCTTCTTCTTTCTTCCCCGTCATCTTACAATAGACATCGCCAGTCCACAACATATAACAATGGCCGGGTCGTCCTCTCCCATCCTCGGGCTGGTGTTTGACAATTGTCAATACGCTTTCCGCTTCCTCACACAGTCCATCGCTTCTTCCTTTGCTTCTGTTCGCTCCTTCTGTTCCTTTTTTGTTCTTGCCGTCTTCCATTCTCTCAACTTCTTCTAGACTTCAGTTACACATTCTTCTATTCTTCCTCTCTTCTTTGCCATCGTTCTTGCCATTCCTACAGCCTGGCCTTTCTTTCTCGCCTTCTCCCTCACTTGCTCTTGATTCAATTGTGGCTTTTCTTGTTGCATCATAATCATTTCCTTCAACCTCTGCGTCATATCCCATTCACGTGTTATTGCTTTACAACTCGATCCCATCCGAACGTGACAAGTCAAGATATCCCAGAGCACGTCAGTATACGATCTACGACAAGGATTTACGATCCACCCGAGCACCTTGACGATCCTCGATCCTGTTCACCTCGACATTTACGCACATCACACACCTGCCATCCAATCTCTACGATGTCTTCATCTCGGTCTAGCAGACCCAGCGGCTCTGGCAGCTCTGGCAGCTCTGGCAGCCGCAAGCCCAGAACGTCACATGTGAGCACCGATGCGAATTGAATTCACCAGTGCATTCTTCATATTACTGACTCCCGCAGAAAACCTTGAAACAACTAATTGACTCCCTCACCACACACCGCGTGAACACCCTCACTGAACTTCGTCGTATTGAACAAGTTGCGGCGGCCTGTGATAACGAAGCCGACGCCAGAGCCTTTCAGGAACCGATGACTTCTGCTTGGTTACACTATGTCAGCTCAAATCAATTTCTGACCGAACTCCGCGGCCTCACGCCCAACTATCCCTTCAGTACCGACCTGTTGGCCGACGCACAGCAGAGAGTCTTGACGGATCCTCTGAGCAACCGCAGCTGGAACATGGCCTGGCTTTGCTTGTCCAAGATCCGCGACGACAACCTGATTCCGCTGTACGCAGTCGCCGAGGCTAACAAGCCGGAGATGTGGGGAGGTGCTTACGATCAGGAGACGGGGCAGGCCTACCAGCCGCAGCCGGAGGAGTGCGCACAGCTTGCGTCGTACTTCGAATACGAATGGACGCAAGCCGTGACGACACTCCTCCGGCACTGGCCGACACCGCCGACATGGTATTGAGACAGGCGAGAAAAGGAGAGAAAGAATGAGGGCGGGAGGGAGGCAGACGACGGAAGACTAGGTGAGCGGCGTGGTCTTCCAAGCCGATTCCCGGGCCGCCTTCTCGAGAGTTGTGATCAAAGCAACCATCACATCGTCCTGTGTCGCCATCCTGATCGTCGTGGTCATCTTAGTGGTCACCTTGCTGATGACCTCGAGTATAAGCGAGTCCATAGTTTCTGTTTCCTCGAGAAACGTGGTGTAAGTAAGAACGGACACGGGCGTGAAGGGTGGCGTGGCCGGGGTTATGTCGGCCTGGGGTGTTGTGTGTTGGTCGGAGTTGTCCATATTCTCGTCTGTTACTCTGTGTCAGCGTGGTTCTTTTGGTTTGAAGTTGAATTGCATAACGAGGCATGGGATGGAGTTGTGTTGTTCAGCGTGGCGCTTTTTGGTATGGGCATTGTTGTCTTTATGTTTTGGGACTTGTATTGGCCTCTTTTGTTGTTTTCGTGTTTTCCCCTTACCTTCTCGTGTTTGCTATTTGTGTTGTTTTTGTTTCTTTGGCATTGTCAGCATTGGATAGACTTTGAACTGGGTGCATTGATGCATTCGAGTACATCTAGTACAGACAGACGTGGTGGGCTGGACCTACCGTGAATAGATGGTACCAACGTCTTGGATCGAGAGAGAAGTGCAAGATGGTGATGTGAATGGTGAATGTATGCAGAGGATGGAAAGGAAGCTTCGACATTGCTGCTCGAGGTCAGATGCCAAATGGACCTTTTGTTAATGTTATTGTCCCGTTTGCATTTGTGTCTTGTTCGCTCCTTCCCTTTTCCTTTTCTTTTCTGTCGATGGCTCTTTCCTTTCTTGGTGGATTTTTGTACCTGCTTGCCTGCGCAGAATTTCTGATATTTTCCTGATAAGTATCTGCCCACCCCGCTCCTCCTTCCCAAAATTCTTTCCTCCTCTCTTCTCTTTCTTCTTCTCTTTTTTTCTTTTCTCTCTTCATTCACCTCGGAGATCACCGAACTTTATCTATGGCCACCTGGGGTCCGGAACCCACGGCATCTGGCTCGAGGGTGCAGAAGACTTCGCTGCCTCCAACTCATTATCCTGCCCTACTGCACCATCGGGTCATTTGTCGTGGTGCTGCCCCAGGTGGATCACCTCAAAATGTACGTCCCTCCTTCCACTGCCGACGTTGGCCCTTCATCCTCCTTCTTTCTTCCTCGTCCTTATCTTGTCAGCGTGTGGTGTCCCCTCAGCATCGTTGTCGCTGACAGGGCAAGGGCAAGGAAAATTATGGCTCCCTTTATCAACAGCCAATGTCGGTGGTGGCAGGGGGTGGGGTCAACAAAGATGTCCTTGAGCGCATCACGCACTCGATCCTCAATGGCTGGGGCGCGGACCATGGCTTTGGGTTCTGTAACGAGCACGGGTTCAAGCAACTCTTCGGTACAATCGCCATTAATATCGTCTGCTGGCTGGAGCAAAACATCTCGCCTTAGGATGCCGTCGTCGCCCAGGACACAAAGGCGTATATACACCGAGGCAAACACTAGCCCATCTCGGCCTCAGCTCGATCGAAACCAAAGACGACATGATTGATCGAGCTGAGAGGCGATGGAGCTCTATGCTCGGTTCTTTCTGGTCCAAGCAGAGAAAAAAAATGATTTCTCGAGGGCAATTTGTCTGCCTGGCCTCGGCCACGACCAAGGCCAGAATGGGACCACCTTTTTCATCTCGCTGGTGGCGCAAATACAAAACAGACAAGGTCCGGTTTGTGCTCTCCTCTATTTGTATCCATTTTAGTGTTCTCTCACATTTCTTGCAGTGGACCTCAGCATGTCCCGCCATGTCGTGTTGCGGTGATGACCCGAAAGACACGAGAACAATTTTATCCCTGGTTATCGCGACGCCTTCATGACGGTGCTGGAAAAGAAGTATGTTTGACTCTTTCCTTTCCCGTCTCTTCGTCTCTTCTTGTTGTGACATTCACTGACAATTTGTGTTCACAGGTCACCAACGGCTTACGTGGCGTGGATCTGGTTTCAAAGAATAGCAGCCTGCTCCGACCTTATTGCATTGCCCATATCATGGGGATAAGCCCTCCTGGCGCAGAGTATAATGAGTCAGCGCCACCGCCAACGGATGGCGGTTGGTCTCCGACTCTCGATTCTCGGCCCTGACCACGGCTTTGGATTTTGCGATGTCCATGAATTCAAACAAGTCTATGGTACGATCACCATCGACATTGCCCGCTGGCATCGCCGGCTGGCTCGAGTAGAGTTTTTCGGCATGGGACGCCACCATTGCCTTCTTGACCAGGCCACCGCAGTAGTGGTGGTTTCGAGCGAACTTTTGATATGACGACTTTCTGCCTTTGAGGCCACCTTAACCGCGGCACGTGGTAACATTGACCTGATCGGACAGCTGCAGTTCCCTCTCACGATCTCTGGGAGTCTCTGGGATCGCTGCGCTGCTTTATCTCGCGGTCTGGTGTTGAGCGAACTTTCAATACGACGGCTGTCACAATCGCCCGTGGTGATGGCCCACCGCCTCATCACTAGGTGCACGATGCCATGTCAGAATCAACTCGTCAGAAGGTCCCTGAGGAAGAGGAACGGATACGGATGGGCGGAGTCCACAACCAAGACTTCGACATATGGGGGTTGTCGAGCGAACTTTCAATAAGACGCCGTCTCGACGTCTTTTACAATAGCCCACGGGGGTCAGTGACAACCATCCGGCTGACCATGAGGTCTACGACGCAATGTCGGCGTCAACCAGGCGGAATGTGCTTTCTGAAGAGCAATGGATTCGACTGGGCGGATTCTCCGGCCCAGACTTTGATGTCGCGACGGTTTTCAACTACGCAATTCCTGTCGTGGCTTTCTACTAGGTCTTGTTATGATCATGGTCACATTTTCATCTTGATCTGGATCACAGTGTTTTTGTGATCCATTTTATACATAAGCGCGGCAGGGTGACCATTTCTGAGCCCAATGACATGACTGACACTAAAGACGAGTTGATCGACCCCAAGTTGTTCGGCATGGACGCCGTGATGTCTGATGAATGTCAACAGCGTTACTGGACAGAAATGTGGCGGTTTTGAACGAACTTTCAATATGGGGCAATGCCCCTGCCCAATACTATAGGCAGACCGGCAATGTTCCTGTTTTCTACTATGGCTAGGATAGTATTAAGCCGTCTTTGTGAGAGAGAGTCCTGACATCAAGAGAATTTTTGCCAGGTTTCTCATATGTTCAATTGAGAAAGGATGTTTGCTGGGAGCAGGAAGTAATAGGAAGTAACAGGAAGTTGAGGATTTATCGGTATATCGGATACCATTTTTTTTTGTATCTACACGATTTTTTTTTGGTTATCCATAGATCAGTACACAATGACAAAAAAATTACAAAACATGAAACTTTTGAGTTTCCCTGCCGTGATAGATGCATTAAGCGGGAGATGGCTATCAATGTCGTTGGCGCTTCGTGATGGCCGTGGTCTGCCTGTGAAGAGCGTCTCTTTGGTGTAGACAAACAATCGCCGCGGAGAATAAATCCAGCTTTGTTCGGACCAGAAGTAGAGAGATATACCATGCATCCATGCTCGCCAATATGTTCCGGAAGTATTTTGGTCTACCGAGAAACATACCGTCCTTGATTGCCGTCCTTCAGGTCTCCCATAGTCCAATTGCTTGCCTCTTCCTTCCTTCCTGCAAGACCTCTCGCTGTTTCAGAGGGCTCAACTGTACAGGCTCAACCTGCATCATTATTAATCAGGCTCCAGGTCTCGCGACATATTGACTATTGAGGTAATGGACATTCGCCACAGAGGTTAGCTTTGATCAATTCAAACAGACTTTGGCAACCCCAGATTGAGGCTTGGCTGTATTTGAAATGCAGAGCACGAGGCTTAACATCGAGGAGGAGCAGTACTAAAAACTGTGAAGCTATCTCCTCCTAAAGAGACTGCTGGAGGAAGACTCAAAAGGACAGATTTTGGCGAGAGTGAATCCTTCGTCCGGGAACCTGGCACATACGATCCAAACGAAGGAGACGAAAATGAGAAAATGGTCGGTGATCCTTCCCGATGGTCTCGCCATGCAGCGGATTTTCTCCGTTGAGTAATTAGTAGAATACTGGATGTGCTCTTGTTTTGACTTCTTTAATAAGAATATGATTCTTCTTCGAAGTTTTGTCAATTTTGACAGTGTTGACAATTTTGACATTCTTGCGATCACGACGAGGTGAAGAATCAAGCTCACGGTTTACATTTGATGAGGGCTGCTTTGCAGTAAGGCCAACCGTAAATGTTCACGGAGTTGAGGTAGGATCATGTTTATTTTCCTTTCTGACATTCCGTGACAAGGATCTGAGATGAATCTGGAGAACCGACAGAATAGACAAGCCTTCTCGCTTGCCATTTGGTAGGGCAGAAGGATTCTTGGTAATGTCTGTTTGACAACCCTATCCTTGTTCTTCGTTCCTTTTCTGTAAGTCCCTGGAACTGGAGGCTGTGTTATGGCAGCTGCTGCGCCCAGCATTTGCAGGCCCATTGAATCCCTCTGGACGTCTAGCGTGCCATCGTCTGCCATCTGCTGTCAACCCAGAGAGGCACTAACACGCCGATTTACACGCGATGGAGCTGCTTTGAACAAACTAAAAAGTTATTTCTAGTGCCCAAGTTGTGCCTGCCACTTACAAGAAAAGATCCGCGGCGGATTCATCGCGTCTTTGCGCAGCCTCGTCCTTTTGGTCGCTTTTTGGTGGTGAAGGAACGATGGCTGGTCTGAAAGAAGTGTGTTTGAGATTTTGAGGATTCTCCTAGTGATTTCCGGACCCCGGAGCTTGTTGACCGTTGACTGTCAAATCCGACCGTCTGCCAAGATATAAAGATGGCGTCGTTCTCCATGCTGTCTTGAAGGATGTTGTTATTCACTTTACTTTCTTTGACATCACCACAGTGTCACTCTTCTACAGTTATCCTCACATCTTCACACCCAACATGCGCATCCTCTTCCTCTTGTTTGCGTCGATTGGCATGGCCATCCGCGGCCAGCGCCGCAAGAAGCGCCAGGAAGAGCAGTTCCAGCAGCAACAGCAGCTGCAGCAGCAGCAGTTCCACCACGAGCAAATGATGCAGCAGCAACAGTTTCAACAACAGCTCCAGCAGCAGCAGTTTATGCAGCAACAGATGCAGCACCAACACGGGTCTCACCAGAGGTACCAGCAGCAGCAAGACTTTCAACAACAACAGCCGCACTTCCAGCAGCCCCTTCTCCAAAACCGCGACATGAACGGCAGCCCGATGCCGGTGAGCACCCCCAATCCTCTACACTACAACAGCCAGTTGCCGAGCCAGTACAGCAATGTCAGTGTCCCTGACGTCAACGCCGCCGACAACCGCACGTCGATGCACGGCATCCACCGGGTACCTGTGCCGCACCAGCCTGCCCCCATCCAGACGCAGCAGCTGCAGTATGGCAGCGATGTGAAGCACGCACCCGAGATGGTCTTTATGGGCGGATACGATGCACAGCCGCCGCAGTACGTACAGGCGTAGGTGGTGGAGGGTGAAGAAATGGAAGGGGGCTGAATTGAATGATAATATTAATGTATGTCTATGGAAAGCAAAAGGGGAATCTATGTATATATAACCGCGTCTAAATGTCAATGTCTACCCGTTCACGTCTCCTGCTGTGCACCGTTTACGCATTATGTAGACAACACCTGAGTCAACATCACTCCTCGTCTGCTCACTTGCCATCATTATATCGAGACGATCGCTCCCTCCGGTCGCTCACGTCTTAACGTCTCACGTCTCCTTCTTCTCCACCTTCCTCTTGGCCGGCCAGACCAGCCATGCCACCGCAATCGCCAACTTGAGGGCAGCAGCAATCCACAATGCTCCCGGCATGCCCGCCCGGCTGCGCTGCAGCCAGCCGCCGGCGATACCACCGACTAGCGTCAGGATGGCCGCCGCCACACGCCGGTTGCGCTTCGCATTGGTTGTCAGGGGCGCAAACAACTTTGGGTCCGAGAACAAATCGCAGTACAGCGATGTCAAGACGTTGGTAGGGACTTCGCCGTACCCAAGCACACGACTCGTGTAAATTTGGCCGCCAAACTGGAAGGCGAGCAGAGCGAGTGGACAGAGCACAATAAAATCGTTGGCCTGGGCCTCGCGCGTGGCGGACTCTTCGATGGTGCTTAGTTTCGAGTCGGCGAACGCGGGGATGACGGCGGCCTGGGCGAGGGCAGCTGCAATCACCACCAAAGCAGCCTGGATGAAGCAGGAGATGAACAGAACGACCTTTCGCTTCTGAGAACCGAAATGGCGAAACTGGGAAAAACAAAAGGCGCCGGCCTGGAAACAGGCAATCGACACCAGTGCCTTCAACCAGAGACGCGGCTGGGCGGCGGGCAGATGGGAAGCGCCGAGTGCCAAAAAGATGGTGTTGCCAGTCTGCATGCTGACGAAAACGCCGGCGGCGTTGAAGGCGACGCTGTCAGAGAGGCCCGACACGAGACAGTAGATGAGGAGCGGGATGTAGGCGTAGGAGAGGTCGATTTCGTCGGTCAAAGAGGAGGAGGAGGAGGCAGTTGTCGTAGGAGTTTTCTGGGCGCCAGCCTTGATCTCTGTCGGGGAATGCGCTTCGAGGTCGGCAGCTGTTGCGCCGGGCGCCGACACGGGCACTGGCAGCTTGTCGCCCATTGTGTGGGTGGTGGTGGTACGAGATGTTTCGAGGGTAGAAAGAAAGGGATGTCGTCTGTCGTGTACCTAGAAATGCCGTGGAGGGTAGGCACGTGTGCGGCTGTAACGATGACTCGTGTAGTTGGGGAAGGCGCCGATCAAAAAAAGTTGAGAAGGAAGGTGCGATAAAGGAAAGAAGGATCAAAGGAGAGTCAACAGATTTAAACGAGTGGAAGTCAGTGCATGAAATTGCCGAGGGCAAGACGTAAATGTCACAACGAAGGAGTCATTTCATGGAAATAGCATCAATTTTTTCTGTCTTTGTTTTCTCTTTATTTTTCTTCTTGTTCTTTGGAGGAGTCTAGAACGGAGTTTCTTTCGTTGATTTTGCACCGATGCGCGCAGTCACATGACATGACGTGACGATCTTTGCTGGTGTTTTGGTGTGTTTTGTTCCTTTTTTCTTATCATTGGGGCTCCTCTGAGCTCCTCTCAGCTCCTCCCATGACCCCCATGGCTCCTTCCTTGGCTCCGTTGACGGCCGCTAACCTACTCTGGATAACTTGCCTATTCTGGTACTTCTGCCCTAAACTTGTTCCTTTGCCAAGTCCCTGAGCCAATGGCACCAGAGCAATTGCGACATCGTCAACATCGAGAACAACAACATTGTCGACCCGTCTCCGTCGCCTCTACTTGTTGACCTCCCAATCCGCCAAAAACCGCGCCTTGATATCCCGTCCATTCAACCCCGACACCCCGACCGTCACCGCCTGCCCCGGCATCAGGTCAAACATGTTGTCCTCCCATCTGGGCTCAAACGAGTCGTCGGCCTCGGTGCCATCGTACACGGGCTCGAGCCAGACGCCCTTGAGCGGCTGGTTGGCGACTACGGTGACGTGGGCGTCAACACCGTCCTTGCTGTCGCTGGCATGCTTTACCTTGACCTCCAGCTTGGTATCGTCGGGCCATTCGAGGTAGCGGTACGGTTCGGGCCAGTCGACATAGCGGGCGATCACTTTGCCGGCGTCGTCCTTCAATGACAGCTCCAAGACGATGAGAGAGTCCTTGTTCCAGGACGACTGCGCGGCCAGAGTGCCGAGCTCGGTGTTTTGGCCCGGCAGGAGGGTGACCTTGCGGTTGGCGTCGCTGTCGGACAAAGAAGTCCACTTGTCCGCCCAAAAGTCGTACGCTTGCAGAGACAACGTGTACTCTGCCGACTTGGGCGTCGTGTTATGCGCAAAGATGGCAAATGAGGGCGGCTGCGAGGCGGCGCGGGGGTCGTCCTCGTCGACGAAGCGCGACAAGGGAGAACGCTCCGAGGCCACCGAGATGGGCGCATAGAGCCGGCGGACGGTGTACCACGACGGCTTGGGACGCACAAAGTAGTCGACGAGCGACCACGAGGTGCAAGGGTAGTCATCGTTGAGCTGCCAAATGATACTGCCGGCGCAGCGCGCTTTACTGACACCAGACTCGGACCGCCCACCAAACATTCTCTTCCAATCACGCAGGGCATAGGCGTACGCTTCCGACTGCATAAGCTGCGACGAGTAGGCAAAGTTGGTCAGCGACGCCATGTCGTACCGGAAATTCTCGGCGAGGTAGCGGGCAATCCGCGTGTGGGCGCCGTGGCCCTTGTTGTGGCAATCAATGAGACGCGACTGCGGGTGACGACCTTCTCCTTTTTTTCCGGTGGGAGGAGCGAAATAGTCGATTGTGCGCTGCACAGGGAAACCGTGCATGCCAAACTCGGACACAAACCGGCCGGCCAGCTGCTTGTACTCCTGGTAGGGTTTCTGTTCACCGTGCCACACCGACCACTGGTGGACGTCGCCTCTTGTGAGATTGTTGGCCTCGAGGCCGCCGGGGCTCCAGGGCGAATTGGCCCAGTAAAACGTCTCGGAGGCGAGGCGGGCCGCGAGTTTGGGCAGAATCTCAAGGTAGATGGCCCGCTGGGGGAAGGCACCACCTGCAGGGAAGGGTCCCTTGGTGTTGCCGTGGTCGTACTCGACCTTTTCCCAGTCCAGCAGCATAAAGTCTTCGTTGCCGCCGCAGAGGATGGCGAGCGAAGCGCGGCTGCGCAGGCGGACCGTCTGGGCCGCGGCCTCTTTTTCGAAACTCCTCAAGAAAGAACCGTGCACCGGCAGATTGGTACAGGCAAACCCGTAGTCGTGCCACACCAACAAACCCAGCTCGTCACAGGCATCAAAAAAGTCGTCGTGCTCATAGATGCCGCCGCCCCAGACGCGCAGCATGTTCATGTGTGCATCGCGGGCGTTTTGGACCCAGTCGTAGTAGCGTTGACGGCTCACCGTCGGCAGCAAGGTATCGGCCGGGATCCAGTTGCCGCCCTGGGCGAAAATGTCGCGGCCGTTGACGCGGAACATAAAGGTCGAGCCCGGTTCGCCGTCGGCCAGCGGTTCTTGGACGACGCCGATTGTGCGGACGCCGAAGCGGGAGTTGTGCGTGTCCTGACTTTCAGAGAGAGTGACCTCCAACGAGTGCAGGTGCTGCTCGCCCTGGCCATTGGGCCACCACAGCTGGGGGTCTGTGAGGTCAAAGGTGGCGGTGGCCGTCGAGTCGGTGAAGGCGACAGTAGACTTAGCAAGCTCCTTGCCGGCCGGGTCAAGGATGCGCACATCAGCCGACTGGTCGCCACTGCCGACAATGTTGACAGTAGCAGCGACGGTGGCTGACTTGTGGTTATCAGCCAGCTTGGTGGTGCGCACATACACATTGTCGATGCGTGCCTTGTAGCTGTCGAGGTAGACGGGCAGGTAGGGGCCCGCGGTGACAACAATGGGTCCCCAGTCCCAGCCCCAGTGGTACTGCGCCTTGCGGATGTGGTTGCGGCGGGCGTCCCGAAATAGGGCCGGGCGGACGCCGTACTGGTCTTCGAGTTCCGTGCCCTTTTTGTACGGGCTCTCAAACAAAATGCGCAGCACATTGTCGCCATCTTTGAGCTTGTCCTTGACACTGATGCGCTGCGGAACAAACATGTTGTCACTCGTGAGGAGAGTGGTGCCATTTAACGTGACGGTGGCAAACGTATCCAGGCCGTCAAACACGAGGTCGACTTCACCCTCGGTGGATGTGGACGCAGGGAATGTGGCCTGATACTCCCAATCGGCATGGCCGGCCCACTGGGTCAGCCGCTCGTTCTCACCAATGTTGACGTCGGGGATAATCTTGGCCGTCTGCAGCTCCATCTGCACGACGGACGGGAAGGAGGCGACGTCCTTCCATTGCGAGAGGCTAGAATGCTCTTTGGCGACAGTGACGGCCTCATCGTGGTCGTTGGTGCTGGCCAGGCGCCACTGCCACTTTGTGACGTCAGTGCGAGTGCGGGTCATTGTCGAGAGAAGTGGTGTTGATGATGAGATGGTGGTGTTGATTTGTAGTGACTCCAGACAGAATGAAGGACGTCGTAGGGACACAATGTTATAAAGAGACAAGAAAAATGGACAAACACTTCCAAAGGAAGAGAAGGAGACCAGAAGGGCACCCCGATCACCGCCAGACATTACAAATCGGGGCATCCTGTCGTCTTCGTCTTTTCGTCTTTTCGTCCTCTCATCTTTTGATTTTCTCGCAGTTCAACAAGCTCCGCATCGCAGACAAGGGGTCCTGCGGGGTAGCTCCGAGGATTTGCCATGGCAGAGTGTGTGAATTTTTTTCTTTCTTTTTTTTTTCTGTTTTCGATTTACCTCGTCTTGTCCAAGGCGCATCACGGATGTGCCTCCGACAATGTCTCCGACGCCGATGTGTGATTAGCTCTGTGATGTCTTTCCAGGACGCGTTTTGAATACCCGTCCATCTTTCCGTCTTAGCCTTCCCGTTCTAGTCTTCTTCCCCGCACTCGATGTCAAATGTCGTGTTCTGTCCATCAGGGGTGAAAATGCATGGAATCGTATTGGTTGGGTTTTTGTTTCATTCACAGGAAAGTCCATGTGATGCGTCGTTTCTCGTTCTCAGTTTCTCTTCGGACTGTCGGATTGAACCCAACCGACGCCTTAAGCAACAGGGCGTTACAGGGTTCCCCGCCCTGGCTAATGGAGAGTTTTAGTGGGAAGCTAACGCCTGCCACACAGGTACCGAAAGAGTCGTGGGAGTGCACCATCTCGTGTAAGTCGGCAAAATCGTCGGAAAGAAATCACAGGTGCGCCAAGACTCGTACTCGTGCCACGCCCCCACTTTTTATGGTCACTCGAAAAACTCGCACCAACAAGTTGGTGCTGGACACCATTTGGGCCGGACACCGTTTGGGCCACCGAATTCAAAAAAACGAACGAAAAAAATAAAAAATAACTCGAAAAAAATGCTATGGCGAAAAGAAATACACCGGCGTTCGAGTCTCGTCTAGGAGAAGCGATTGATGTCTTTCACGAAGATCCAGACCGTTCT
>JANSLP010000053.1:0-152924 GCA_029298735.1 Ophiostoma sp. CBS 140.51
AGGGTAATCACTTATTCTACGTGGCATTCCTTGTAAACCTAAGAAATGTTGAGGGAAGAATGTTAAATTAACCCCTATAAATAAACTAAGAAATGAGAAAAGACCTGCAAATGTGAGAATAAAAATAAAAGATATGATGCAAAATGCAGAATGCAAAAGAATGCAATACGAACGCTTGCGCAGTCCAGACTCCGGTGTTCCCTTTCTTGTATCCTTGTCTATCATGCATGTGGGTATTCTCCTTCCGTGACCCCCTTTTCAACACACACCACTTACTCGTCTCTTCCTCTCCTCTCCTTTCTCGTATCACTATGAGTGCCCTGCTTCCGCTCTACACACGGTGCACCTTGAAGACCCAAGTGAACTTGAGCAGGTAGCGGCAGTAGGACTCGCGGGGGGCACCGCTCTCCTCATTGGCAGCGTCCTCAAGCTGGTGCAGCTTCCAGGCGCGCAGCAGCCAGCCGGCAATAAAGGCCGCGATAAAGCATAAACCGGCAAACAGCTGGACGTGCAGGTAAGAGTCCTTACCCGTACCGGAGCGCAAACTGAGACCGATGACCTCGGCGCAGGTGGCGGGGGCAACGAGAACGATCCAAAGAACCGAAAGCGCCGAAGGCAGCAGGGGAACGCCGACAATCTCGGCGGTGACAGGGGCGACAGTGGCCCACAGAATACCGGCAAAGGCACCGAGCAGGGAGTAGATAATGAGACCGGCAAAGTACTTGCCGGCAAAGATCCAAATAAAGAGGGCACCAACACCAGCCGTCAAAGTGCCGAGACTCATGACATTGATGCGGCCAACGGGATCGGATAGGAAGCCAATCATGGGACGGCCGAGACCCTGGGACAGGTTGAACATGGCGGCAACAATAGAGCCCTGGGCAGCCGTGCCACCGACAGCCTCGGTGTAGTCGGGCAGCGAGAAGATGACGATAATGTAGCCGAAAATTGAGAAGAAGGCCCAGGTGATGAGCAGGACGTACTCGATGCGCTTCAGCAGGCTCAGGCGGAAAGGCACGTGGACAGAGCCGACAACCTTGTTGCGGTCGCGCACGATGATGACGCAGAACATGTTGACGGCAAAGGAGACAATGGCGAGGATACGGAAAGCCCAGGCAAGGCTAATATTGCGAATCATGGCGTTGGTGGCCAGCGAGTAGGTGAGACCACCGAAGCCCGAGCCGGCGGTGCCCAGAGCATTGGCGAACGAGCGGCGCTTAGTGAACCACTGGGGCACAATACCGACGGAGGCCACAAAGATGAAGCCCATGCCGATACCGAAAGCAACGCCCTGGCTCAGCAGCAGATGCCAAATCTTCTTGGTGAAGGAGGCACCGATAAAGGCAATTGTCTCGAAGAAGATGCCAATCAGCAGGGTCGGGCGAGTGCCGAGCTTGCCCACGCTGACAGTCGACAGCGGCGAGACGAGCAGGGCAATGGATATCGACAAGCCACCGACAAAAGCGTAGGCGATAGGGCTGGCGTCGGGAAAGACATTATTGTTGAGGAAGTAGGCGAGGAAGACGGCATAGGCCGAGTTGAGACCCCACGTGTGTGCGTTGAGCAGGAAAACGGCAAGCACGACGACCCAGCCATAACCACCTTCCTTGAACTCTTCGACTGGCGCTTCTGTTGGCGGCTCGTTTCCGGTCGCGGCGGCGACGCCTGCAGCCTCAGCAGACACGCCCTCGTCCTGGTTTGAGTCGTTGTTGGTGGAATAGTCGTCGCTAGTTGGTAGGACCTGCTTCTCTTCGCTGGAGTCGGCCGAACCGGGAACTCGGCTGACGGGGTGGCCGTTGAACGGCGCCGACGCCTTTTCGGAGGCGGCATACATTTTTGTTGTGTGGGTTTTTGTGTGCGGGGACTGTGTAAGACGGTTGGTCGTACAACAAATTGTGGGAATTAAGAAATAATACAAAAGAAAACGACCAAAATTAACCAAACGGCGAAACAATATGGAAAGAAATGAATGAAAGACGAAGGAACAAGAAAAGAGAAATGTGGATGTCGGCTGCGTGGCAGCGAAAAGAGGGTATGGAAACAACCTTGGGGTTGCGGTTGCCGGACGAGCGCTAGGAAGGCGTGCCGAGTTCCTGGATCGAGGAGATAGGGAAGGTGCAGTGTGGTGGGCAGGTGCGGCCAGAGACGGCGACTAGAAAGCGTGACTGACAATTGTTGGCCGACGCACTTTCAGTTCTTTATATTATGGGGTAGGCGGCAGTAGCTTGTCGACGTCGAGTCTGAAGAAAGTAGCAGAAGTATTAACAGTGGGTGTGGTGTATTAATAGGAAGGAGCTGTTGAAGTGTATTGTTTGTCGATGATCAAGAAAGGAAAGAACGAACAGCAGGACCAACAGAAATAACAACGACCGCGATGAAGGGAAGAAGCGATGTCTATATATAATGTATGAAAAGAATAATACGACGAAAAGGGGGGAAGCTATTATGTAGTATGAGGGCTGCACTTATTGCAGATGCGCGTAGCGCAGCACAACACGGAGTGTGCCAGCTTGTTGACCGCGGTTTTCATTACTCAATGGAACGAAAACAGGCCCAACGGAGGCCAGTCGGTCAACTCAGAACTGTGGACGTCACATTCTGGCAGTTACAGTTGGAGAAGTGACTACGGAGTGTCTATTACAGCGAGGAAGGCGCATGGCCTGTCATGGGTATTGTGGACGCTGCCGACGCTAGAGTGAAACAAAAAATGAAGAAAACAGAAGAATACAGCGAGGAGAAACTCCTTCCCGGCCTGTAAAAATCGATTACGAAAGATGATGGACAGTGATGGGCGGCCGAGTGTGGGAGGTTGAGTTGTGAAGCGTGTGCGGTACGAAACCGAACGGCGTGTTGAAAGAAAGTGACATTGAAAGAAAAAAAAAATTGAAAAAAGCGAAAAAAAAAAGCACAAAAAGCACTGCAAATTGACAGCAGAGGCGCTACTAGCATTGAGTCATGGCGAATAACCCGTGGATATAAGGAAATGCGGGGCGCGCCAAGAGAGAAAAGTCGAGGAGAAATAAAATAAAATAGGAAATAAAATACGAAAATAGGGGGGATCAAAGGAGAAGGAACCACCCAAAACTGGACAAAGCGCAGGCAAGAACGAACATGGGCAAGGGTCGGGGGAATTAGAACGACTCCCTATCTCCATTTCTCTCCAGACAAGGAAGGTGCAGCCTTTGCACCGAGATAACTGCTACTGCATTGTGAGCAGTGAGTATCAACTTGCACAGCGATGCCTCGGAGCCCTTCGACCATCCACAGTCATAATATTTACAGCACTCACTCTATCACACTCACACAAATTCACACACAACACCCAAAAACAAAGCTTAATGATCATGGCTGCCGATTAACGTGCAGGCACCAGAACGAATGCGGCGAGGTGGTGTGGGAAGAAGAGACAGTATGGAATGCACGAAAGTGATACCCAAATAGAGAAAATACAAACGGAGAAACCCAAATCACACTGGGTACAACACTACATAGAAAACCGTTGAATAGAAAATATGGTGGAGATCGCATCGGAAGCGACACTCGATTTAACAGGCTACATCCAGAACAACATCCAAAGCAACACACAAAATGCAAACGGCAACATCCGGCCAATAATTGTGTCTCGGGTCTAAGAATCAGGCACGTCGACAAGGACATTGGTTTGTTGCGACGACGATGCAACTCTGAAAATTAAAAACAAAGGGACAGCAGCCTTGGCAGCAAGAGACGATATCGGCAGGCAACGATGTCGGGATATCTTTTACGGCGTACACACCCTCAACCGTTGCTTGTATTGAGTTTATGAAACGACACGACGATAATGGATGCCGTCTACCGTGGAGCCTTATGACTGTACAAATTGACACGAAAACGGCCCGAGGGATTGGGGACTGGTTTGGGATGCGAGGGTGTGAGGGCATGCTCGACGGGTGCAACAACAATACGAAAATGGCGTATTATCCTACATGTGCCCTGCCCGCGGAAACGGTCGAGCCGTGGTGGCATCATTGAAATAGATATTGGACAATCTGGGACAAATTGGAAAAATTACTTGTTTGGGCTTCGGGTTCGTGTCCTCTTGCATCGTTCGAGATGACTGCCTATTGGGAACCAAAACGTCGTAAAAAGGAGACGAACGATAGCTTGGCAATCTCCGGGACGTATGCTCGGCGGAAAAAGGATAAACCATCGGGGCCACCGTTACAGGCCGAGACGAGAATAGCAAAGATTGAATTGGCACGAAATTTTCATCATTTTCTCCCAAAAGTAAGCCGCCCCGAACGGAGACGGAGCGTCGACGACAAGGGCGGAACGGAGTGCTTGGCTTTTTGGAGTGGAGCCAGACACAAAGAGGCCTGGACCAAGACATGGGCCGCCTGAAAATAAGGCGTGCATAGCGTGGGCAAACCACACGGCCCGCTAGCCAGCTTTCGCTTTCAGGCGGCACCATCACTCTCTGGGCAGCAGCCACCCACTGAAAAGGACCTGACAGCTGCTGATTCATCCTTAACTCCCCGAAAAAACCGGCACCCTGGTCCCGCGCCAAAAGGGCGTTTTATGGGTGTGTTGGCGCAGTTGGGTAGCAGTCGTCTTGCAGCGTGTTTCCAGTGTAGTGGAGGGCGTTGACCGCGTTGCCGGCGTGTCATTTTGCCGATGGCCGGATTTGCTCTTCACAAAACATCTCGAAACAAATCACCAATGATGTCAAATCAAACCGAACCAAGATCAATACAACTTGACGGAGCAACAACAGAAACTGAGATCCCTGGAAGGACGACGTACATCGGGGTTTGCCAACGCCAGAGTCTTTCCTGAACAAGCAATAAACATCGCGTTCCTTGCATCGGACCCATGAACAATCGCCGGCACTCTGGCCCGAGCTGAAAAGAAAGGGCGTCAAATGGATTGTTGTTCACGACGTTTTGACGTCCAGTCGATTGCCCTGTCTACGGCCCATTGGCCAATGCCACGCAAGCCTTCACAGAAAACGCCGTCTACCGGCCTGCAGCCTTGCTCGCCGAAGCGGCGGAGATGCAGAAAACGGTCTCCACAACCTGTCTTCAAACCTCAAAGGCACCGTGCCTGACCCGAACCAGACAAGCTGCCCTCCATCGTCCCTTGTGTCGAAGGAATATCAGCTGTCACGGAAGGCCAAGTGCCGGACGCCTCCTTTTCTCTGTGCAACCTTGCCGGTGTCCAGAAGAATAAAAAGAAAATCAGCTGTCATGGAAGCTGACAGTCCCGGAGCCGGGAGGCCGATGTTCAGTTATTTTGTGGATTTTTGTTTTGTTGGGACGCGCCAAAATGTGTTGCCAAGCCGCAAGACGGCAAAGTGGCTGCAGATTCAGAATAATGATAAGCCCTTGTGCTGCAGCCTGCAGTGCAAGCATAAAGAGGAAGCATAAGAAAACGTGCATACAAAAGTGCACGCAGAAAGGAAGCATGTGCAGTATCCACTCTTTGCACAGCATTGGGCCCTCCCTTTTGGGCACTCTGAGAAAAGTGGACCATTGACAGAGACGTGACAAAACATCAACACAGACGGCGGAGAGAAAGACGAACGAGATCACAACTCACAACGGACAATTTGGCGGACGAAACTTCCGGTGCGGGCTCTGCCTGTTTATCGGCTCTCTCCCTTTGTCGGATGAAGTCCAGCCGTGTAAATCGGATGTCTCTTTGAGAGGCGGTAAAGACTGAGTCTCCCGCACGGGAACCTGGCCATCTCATGATACGTCAAAGCGGCATGAGATAAAGCTCAGGCATCTCAATGAGCCCGTCTAGATCCTGTCAGGCAGCGAGTTAAAAGGGTATGTCTATCGAGCATCGTGTGTGCAATGCTTGAAGGTCCAGGGTCCCCATCCCCTTTCCTGTGAAGTAGTGATCACGTGATACAAAATATCGTAACGTCGGTTATGATCCGAGGTGACGTTTGTTGGTGGCATTATTTTGATCGCGAGGCATGGTAACTGTCAGTCGCGATCGGTCTAGCGCATCTTTGCTTCAGCTCGGCGCGGGATTGTTTTGTTTCGGTCGCGACTCTGTCGTCCAAGATCGAGAAAATCGTGAACAGCAGATCGCTGCCTCGCCTGTGTTTTAGCGTGCAATCAGTATGAAATCAGTGTGCAATCTGCAATTACGTAGCACTCTGGTGCGTCGCAGGCACGCATTTTACAGTGGCACCCAGCGAATAAAAGGATTATGCTGCAGGTCGAAATAACGCCCAAAATCCCCAGCCTGGCCCACTTGGCCCAATAGGAAGGAGCCAAGGAGCCGCAGTTGTCTAGTCAACCGCGCACAATGGGGTAAATAAACCCAAATGACCGGGGTCCTCTTATTTTCTGTATTTTATTGTGGCCCAAATATTGGAAAGGGTTGCAATAGCATTAGGAGAGGAAAGCACGGCCGATATTGGCAGGCGCAATTACCCAAAACAACCAAAATCGGTGCAGAACGACCAGGCCACGAAAAAAGGAGTCACTTCTGCTGTCTTCGCTTTTTCACGCCTCACAAACCCAAGACAACACACAACGGACCACAACAACACATACTTCCAGCCACCTGCGCACGAAAACAGAACTGTCGCCTGCACTCCTTTGTCTCCATCGTCACCGCTTCGCTTCGCTCACCGCCCGGCCGCCACAGCCCTGTCTCACATACAGACACTGTTTGTGCTCTCTTTTTCTCTTTTCTTTGCCTTCTTCCGCCTCATCGTCTGCCCCAGCAACCTGCCGTGCACTTTGTAAACAACAGCCTCTTTTCTTCTCTCAACTTCTTTTTTGGAACCAACTATTCACTGCCAACATCACGAACAACTACTCTTTCCTTTCCTTGTATCTGTCCCGCGATCAACTCCGTGTCTCTTTGTTTACTTTCATCTAGAGCTTCTTCTGCCTTCTCCCCGTCCTCTTTGTGCCAACAACCTCCACATCCCAACATCTCCTTCTCTTCATTGCCCGCCATGTCGACCGTGTCGGCCCGCGGCAAGCCGAAAGACCGGACGCCGTCCGGCAACTACATGTCCAATGACCAGTTTGGTAAGTAGCAACTGTGAAGAAAAGTAGACGTTCAGACGTGCACGGGAACCTCGTCTAACAACAGACAGCAAACTACCTCGCCGACCTGCGCAACACCCGTATTGCACGACCTGGCGGTGCCTGTCCGCTGCCGTCCAGTAGTGGAAGCTCTTCTCGCCGCGACTCTGGCCGTGTCTCTATTGGCAGCCGTGTCTCGTTTGGCGCCTCCACTGTCGCCGCCGCCGCCGCCGCCGCCGATGCCTTCAACTCCTCGTCCTCACACAGCCGCTCCAACTCCGATGCTCCGTCAAAAGCTCCCTCTGTCTCCGGCCGCCCTTCACTAGGTGGCCACTCCATTGCTGGCAGTGTCTCCTCGCGCTACTCCACTATTAACGGCCGTGGCCGGGACTACTACCCAGACACTGCTGCCACAACACCCACATCATCAGCAGCACCCTCTGCCCGGCCACTGCGGCCAGACGAGGTTGTGCCCACCGACACCTACATGGAGCGTGGCCAGCGCTGGATGGAGAAGGAAGAGGTCGTGTCGCTACGCCATGCGCTCGAGGATATGGACCTCAAGCAGCAGGACAAGGCGGCAGAATCGGGTGGTGCGGTATCCATGATTCCCACACCCGGCAGCGACGCTGACCCTGACGACCAACGCATCTATGCTGCTGCGCTCGACGAGGCTGCAGAGCTCGTCTGGAAGCACCAGAACGGCGTCAAGGCCCCCGAGCCGGGAGCACCCTACCAGTACAAGAACCATCTGCGCAAGAACAGCTACGCCCATGCCCGCACTGCTAGCGTCGGTCGGTATGGAAACGATATTGTGCCCAGTGGTCTTGCACGGGACCCGGGTTCGCGCTCGGTTTCGGGCAGCTCTGCCGCCTCCTCTGTTGATGCATCTGGCTCGCGTCGCAGCCGTCACTCCTTCGGTTCCACTCGTGTTGTTAGCAATGGTAGCAGTGGCACCAACAGTGCTCGCCAGAGTCTTGACCAGGCCCGGGACACCACCTCATATGTTCCTGCGGTACCTGCTTCTGGTGGTTCTCTTCGCTCCAAGGCCTACAAGGGCCTTGCTGGTGGTCCCCGCCCCATGGTGTATGCCTCCTCCTCTTCCTCCTCAGCCGCTGCCAACAGCAAAGCAGCCGCCGCTGGCCGCCGCCGTAGTAGCATGAAGCGCAACATCAGCGGTGAGATCGAGAAGCCTTTCTCGGGTGATCAGATCTACGAGGAGCCTGAGACATCCACACCAGACAAGCGGGCCAAGACCAGAGCGGCCATGGACATTAGCGGCGGCGGCAGCGTCCTCCAGGCGAAGCCCGATAGTGTTGTCAACGACAACAATGTCACCGACACACCTACTGGTCTCTCTAAGCTGGTCTCCCGCTATGAAATCCACCGCAACCCCCCCTCGCAGTCGCGGAACCCTCAGTACACGGTGAACAGTGATGCAGACACGCCGCAGGACAAGAAGAGCAGCGCCACCCCAGCCCTAGACGGGCCTCGCAAAAACGGTGTAGAGATCCGCAGCGATGACATCCGCGAAGCCACCAGCATGAAGCTGAAGGACCGCAACCCCAAACTCCCTACCCCGTCGTTTGTCAGCGATGCCCCGGGACGGCCCATTGTAAGCTTTGATGCCAACTGGAAAGACCCAGCCCAGGTTGAGCCACCAGCGGACAAAGCGGCTACTGATGCAAAGCCAGGCGTCCGGGAGACGAACTTCCCCAGCAATGTCCCAAGTGCCCCCAGTAGTAGCACCTCAACCGGTCCCTTTCAAAAGATTCGGAAAATCAGCCCCAAGAACATCTTCGCCCGGCGGAACCAGCAGCAGCAACTACGACAGCAACAACAAGAAGAGCAACGCAAACAACAAACTGCGCCGGCCGTTGCTGTCACGCCTCCTACGGATTTTCGGTCGCCACCGCCTATCACGCCGCAACAGCAGCAGCAGCCATACGTCAGCCAACACCAACAGCACCGACAACAACAACAACACCAGCAGCAGCAGCCGCGCCCGCAAGCACGTAACATTTTCAGTCGGCCCCCCGCTATTCAAGTAAACGATGCTCCTTCGGTGCCGGCTGTGGTGCCTGCTGTGGTGCCGACAATTTGTGTCTCGGAAGAACCATCACCAGCACCTCCGTCACGCTCGCCTATGCCCATGTCTATGCCTATCCCAACCATTGCAGTGTCTGAGGATCTGACTCCCTCGGCACCTGCCTCACGGCCACAGCCTGCGCCTCCGATTCCTACTATCGTCCTGCCCGGTGACGACGATGAACCGCCCGCCCCTGCTCCCGCCCCTTCTCACAGGTCCAATGTGCCAGACATCCTGGTACCTGGCTATGGCAGAAATATTCGTGGCCCAGCTGCCCCGCCAGCACCACCTGTTCCTATCATTGTGACCCCCGACGACAACACCAGCTCGGCACCAGCCCCGCCAGTCATCATCACAACACCAGCCTCGACGACAACCTCCTCTTCGGCACGACCTCTTCCGACACCCGCTGCTCGTTCCGGAGGTAACCACGCACCTCGCAGCCACTGGTCACGTGCCCACTCTAACCATCCTGCTACGCCTGCCTCCTCGACGGGTAGTGTTTCAGGTAGCCGTGCCACGGCTCGTTGCCACGAGTGCCGGTATCCCATTGAGGGTCGTTTTATTGCACTGGCCGGGCTGCCTGGTGCCGCAAGCAACGGTAGCAATGGTTCTGAGCGGTTCCACCCTCAGTGCTTCCGCTGCTATTCGTGTGGTACGGGTCTGGAAGCTCTTGAGATCTCACCTGAGCCTGATGAGTTTCGAAATGCCCGCCTCCATCGTATCGCCCGGCGTGCCCGTGGTGAGATTCTGGAGGAGGCCCCGGGTGAGACCATGGGTGAGGACGGTGACGACCGCCTGCGTTTCTTCTGCCATCTGGACTGGCATGAGTTGTTTGCACCGCGCTGCAAGCACTGCACCACACCCATTGTCGGTGAGCACGTCGTGGCTCTTGGAGAACACTGGCATGTCGGTCACTTCTTCTGTGCTGAGTGCGGCGACCCGTTTGGGCCCGGTGCCACGCACATTGAAAAGGACGGCTATGCCTGGTGTGTTTCTTGCCAGACCCGCCGTACAGAGCGTCGGGCGCCCAAGTGCAGGGCTTGTGGGAAGGCCGTCATTGGGCAGTACGTGCAGGCGCTGGCCGCCGAGTGGCACGACGACTGTTTCCGTTGTGCGGTCTGCAGCGGTGGCTTCGATGATGGCCAGATCTTTCCGCGTGAGGGTAATGGTGGGCTGATGCAGGTCGTCTGTACCCGCTGCCGACAGCGTGAGCTGAAGGCGTAACTGAAGTTGAACTGGGACGATAGTGGAAGGGGTGGCGAGCTAAAGGTGTGAGAAGAGTGAAGTAATGAGGAGGTTGGACTAGACTTTTGGATGATTTGATTTTGCTTTGATTTTTGCTTTGATTTTTGCTTTGATCTTTGGTCTGGTTTTTATTCGCATAGTTTGGCTTGCTGGAAGCGCGTTTTGTTTGATCTTTTCGGATCTTGCTTTTGCTTTTATTTTGCGTTGCACGTGTCTTCTTTGATGCAGTTCACGTTCAAGATTTGATGATCCACGTATGCCTTATGGTTTGCATGAATACAACGTTTGTACTTCCACCTTTTGAAATTGAGTGTACACATCTTCACAAGTGATTGCAGCGCAACAAGTGTAGAAGATCACTTAAGATTTGGATTTGTCCAGCACAGGCCGTACCCTGGATTTAAAAAGGTGTGTGTATATCGCCTCCCGGAACTCCGTCTCATCCTCTGCCGTCCGCCCCCTCTTGCCATCGCATCTCTCGATCTAATACATCACCGTAGTAGATGTCCCGTATTTCTTCACTAACGCCTAAAGCCGTTTCTCCTCCCCTAGTTGTTGCTACCACCAAGCTGTTCTTGGTGCACCTCCAGCGTGTCCGAGTCCTGCATTTCCAGCTGTCAAATTTGTTAGCGATATGATCGTAAAGAAGAGGCATTTTCCTTGCCTGCGCGTACTTGTAGCGTTCGTAGGGGTTGTTCGCTTGTCTTCGCACCACCATTGGGGTAAAGTTTTGCTTACCGTATCCGGCGTGTCGCTTGGCTGCACGCGCTGGCCGTCAAAGAGGAACCGCACAGACGACAATGACTTGCCCTGCCGGTCGCAGAATGCAGCCATGAGCTTCTCCAGCTTCGTCGTCCGCTTGATCTTGAAAAACACCTCGTTGTTGTTGTCCGTCACTTTGATGTTGAGGTGCTCGACGGGGGCCGGGCCGGCATCGCCGTTGCTAGCAGTGGCGTCCTTGTTCTCGACGGGGTTGGGGGTGTTCGTTTCCGACATTGTAGTGGTGGTGGAGATGAAGAAAGGATTACTACAAAAGAACTGTTAGTTGTGGTCTCTCCCATAATCTCGTGGCGTCTCTCAGTATTTATAGTCCCGCTCGCGGCCGCGCGGGGCTGCTGCCTAGCAAAAGGCACAGTAGCACACGGAAGAGACGGAGGGAACTGCCGGTTGGGCTGAGTTCCGTCTGCCCTTTCTATCGTCACCCTCTTCTCTCTGAACGATGCGGACGCGCCCCTCCATCATCTCGGCGGGGTGCGCAGAATGCATGAAACAGCGGGCTTTGATTCCCGTGACTGTCTGCTGATATAACTCACCGTTTGATGCGTGATGGTGAGCTTCTTGCGTTGCGCGGTTGCGGCTGGGCGGTGTAGTCTTCGATGTGATCGTCGGATGCGATGTCGATGATTAGAAGAGAAGGTGGAGGGGAAATTGACAATTCGAGCGAGTCGCTGGAAAATCCTTTGTGTGTTGATGGAAGGATGCGTGGGAGGGGTTGTAGATGGAGTGGCAAGAGAAAACGAGAAACAGAAGAGAAGGAGGAAAAGGTGAAGTTTGGAAAGAAGAAGTCCAAAAGTTCGAGACGAAAAATAGTGGCTGTCGTCAGAACCGCGAGAGGCGACAACCCAGACAGAGAAGGTGGAACCAAAAAGCGTGACAGGGCCGTCTAACGGCAAGTGAAGGGCGAGAACGAGGGAGACCGCCCAAAGAGAGAAGGGGGGGCCGGCAGAAGAAAGGGAAGGAGCGGGGGTGCTCCAGTCGTAGGGAGTGCTTGGTCGTGAAGGCGTGTTAATAATAGGTGGTGGGCGCCAAAGGGCGCTGGGCGAAGTGGCGTACAAAACCACCAAAAATGGGAAGTTTTGGTTAGGGAAGGAGCCTCGAAAGAACCAATCCCTTACAGTTATTCACAGACAGGGGATTTGGCACCAGCCCAAACATAGGCCGATTTCATATTTCAGTCAATAACTGCATCTTGTGAATAGGAAAAGTAAATAACGATTACAGCCAAAATGAGAGGGGAAATACACTTTTATCAGGTTGTTTTTCACATCGATGACTTAAGCACGTGACTGGTTTTGAGAGCTGCCAAGTTGAAGGCAGGAACAGCTGGTCGATGACGATATGGGGAAGGCTCGCATGGTACTGGGAACTAACAAAAGGCAGTCGCATGCTTTGTTGAGAGCAGTCTATGTACTCTCCTTCGACAATAACCTCACAATAGTCAAAACGACCAGCATATTGTCTACAGCGGCTGCGGTTCTCCATTGACACCACCTGGTACCTCACGAAGCTTCATTCACGATTTACAGACCCCTTGCAACGACTGTGATCAACCCTGACAACATTCTGACAGCAACATGGCAAGTGGACGGAGCTCCAGGTTTTTGGCTGAGAACTCGAAAATTTCCAAAATGCTGCCACGTGAAGAAAACATGTCTAACCACACGGCAGGCAAACAAGAAGCTCGAGACCGATCTCGCGACCGATCCGCCATGCCATCCGCGTGCAGTAAGTACCTTTCGTCCCCGTCTCGTGCCTGTGTCCACCGAAACTGACCAACCCACGACAGTGTGCCATTCAAGGTAATATAACTTCGATCCAGCAGACACCTCGAATATGAAGCCTGACTTGCCATCCTAGACTGCCTCACGAAGAACGGCTACAACCAAGACAAGTGTGAGCACCTCATCGACGCCCTCTACGAATGCTGTCAAGCGTTTTATACGCGGAAAGGGGACAGCGCGTCAACGGTCAGCTGTCCGAAGCCCGACCTGCTGCGTCTCAAGCTCCAGCAGCGCGGGAAGCAATGATCCCTCCAAGAGATAGAAAGACAATAGCATAGCATAATAGAAAAAGATAGAACCGAAGATGTGCACTCGTCCAGATATAACGTCTCCTAAACCGCGCAAAAGATTGCACCTCAGTCAACAATTTCGGAGAGTGCATAGTTTACTCTAGGCATTCATTGAGCACGCTGGAGATCCGTTTTGAACCTGAGCAAGCAGTGAAGGTCTTGCTCCGAGACTCTAATATGAAAGCCGATAAATTAAGACATTGATGAAAGAAGAAAAAAGAAGAAGAGAAAATTTGAAAAGAGGCAGAAAATTTGGCTGGTGCTTTTATGTGTACTATTTTTTCGAACGGCAGATTTGTGGGGTCAGTCACGTGTGGCTCTTGACCGCCTTACTTCCAACCTCCCAGCCGCCTTCAAGGCCTTCCCTCCTCCCAACTATTAGACTAGCAACAATAGCAACAATAACAAGCAAGCACCACCCACAGCCAAGCACTGTTTTCAGCGCGTCGCGGTCCATTCAGGCACAGCAGGAAGGAGCTCCCAGCACCAGTTGGTCCACTAGGGAAGGAGCTTGACCAGCATCGAAAAAAGAGGCAGAAAAACGACAAACATCACCAATCCCTTGCATCGTGCATCCCCAATACACACGCAACCACTATCCACGATACAGACGAACACCCAAAAAGTGACGGCGACTCTCGATAGAGGCGAAGTGATTGCTGAACCGCCAGTATAGTGCAACCCCACGGCAGTTTAGGTCGCCCCTGCTGTGAAGCATTTCGACTCGATTGATTGCAGCTCAACAAAGCTGTGATTTTTCGGCCACCACCTCATCCTCCCTTCGACACCGCCCCACGATCTTGCAACCCTCTAATCCGACGCGACCCCCGATCACACCACCCGCCATGGCGTTCCTGGAGGACGAGCACGATCCCGTGGCCTTTGACGAGCTGCTCGTTGGCAAGGATGTCGGCGAGGAGGTCGAGATTTTCGCCAAATACCTCGACGAGTGCATCGTTGCCCGTGGATCCGCCCCCGAACAGCGTGCCCGCATCTTCAAACTCGTTGACCACTACTACGGTTATGCCCGCGAGACAGCCGACGTGCTGCGCGAGCGGGTGCGCCTTGCCCGTTTAGCACGCGGCAGCAGCGGCGAGAGTACGGCGAGTAGCAACACAAATGCCTTAACGGGACGGCGGGCAGGACTGCGGTCAGGCGGCGGCATGGATCTTGACAGCCAGACGGCACTGCAGCGGCGGGACGAAGCTGGCTCGGACGATAACAACGATAATGACACAGCAGCCAGTGCCCAACGATGGGAAGAGGAGGCACAAACGTGGGACCTGATGAGGCGTCTGCTGCCACTGCGGTACCGCGACAAGTCTGCAACAACGTCTTCTACAGCAACTGGTGCTGGCTCAATACGCCGTCCGGGCTCCGACAGACCACCAGAGTCTCGCCGCGAGTACTGGGCTGACTTTGTGCTGTCAGAACCGAAGGCCCGCGAGCGCAAGACGATCCTCGAGTGGCTGCAATCGAGCGCCAGCAGCAGCGGACCCGACATTGACGAGGTTGTCCAGGAGCTGCAGCAAAATGCTGAGCGCGGCGAGATTCTAGCCCACGGTTGGCTGCACACCCGCGGCGCCATCAAGCAACACAAACGCCTCCTGGCCAACTCGGAACCTTTGGACCCTGACAGCCCTGACGTCCGCGACTCCAACCTCGACTCACCCCATCGCCTCGTTACACAGCTGGATCCGGATGTCGTCACACGCCAGGGCCAGCTCGGCCGCGGGCTCGCGCCCCAGGACGCCTACTTTGAGCAGGCCATCTGGCTTGGCTGCTACGAGTTGCTGCGGCGCGGCAAGAGCATGGCTGACATTCGTGACTGGTGTGTCGAGCGTACCGAAGTCTGGCGTGCCGCATCCATCTCGGCGCTGCCACTAGCCAACGACGACATCGCAGGCGAGGACGACGATGCCCCCGACTTTGACTGCCTGGCCACTGTGCTGTGGCGCCGCATGTGTTACCGCTTGTCCCAAGAGGGCAGTGCCAGCCCGCACGAGCGTGCCGTCTACGGTATTTTGTCGGGCGACCTGGCCAGTGTCGAGGCTGTCGGCTCTTCGTGGGATGATGTGGCTTTCGCCAAATACAACGCCGAGCTACGCGCCCAGTTTGACGCCTACCTGATCCGCCAAGCCGACCCGGCCGCTGTCCACTCGCTCCTGATCTTGCACGGCGACGTCCCTGTTGGCTACTCGTCCGACGGTACCTCTTCTTCCAATAACCCATCCACATCCTCCTCCTCCGCCCCCTCCTTTTTCCCGCGTAACCGCGATAGTCGCTCGCGCAACAACAAGGCCATTGCCAGCACACCCGCCAAGGCTTTGCAGGCCGCTATGATCGACGAGAAGCTCGACAGCTTCCTGTTCCAGCAGGGTCTTCTGCTAGCAGAGTACGCCAATGCCAGGCATCCCTCCAGGCTGGTTCCCAAGTACGACACCACCACCACACCAACCACGGCTACCGACACCAAGTTTATCGAGCCCACCGACTGCCATGGGCTGCGTGTACTGGCCCACGTGCTCATTGTCGTGTCCGCCCTCGATAAGCTCGACGGCAAGGGCAAGGATGTCGCCGCACTAGGTCCCCTGGCCCGCCGCCACCAGACCGAGGAGCATGCCATTGCGAGCTACATTAGCTTCTTGCGGCTCTCAAGTCTCGAGGAGCTTATCCCGCTGTACGCATCCAAGCTCATGGGTGAGCGCTGCTACACCAACATGGGTCTCAACCTGATCCACATTGAGGAACAAGAGGCCCAGAAGCAACTGCTGCAGCTGATGCGCAAGCTGGGGCTTGATCCCGTCAAGTTTGTCATGACGCTGCCGCAGCTGTTCCTGGCCAATGTCACCGAGGCCGAGGAGAACTCATCTCAAACCAAACCGGCTTGTACCGAATTCAGCATGCTACAAAACAGCGCGCCCACGCTCAAGTATGGCCGCCTCATCAAGGCAGGTCTTTTTGGCACAGCGGCTGAACTGCCCGGTGACTCCGACGGCGTCCTGCTGATAGATAAGGCGGACGAGCTGCTGATCCGGTCTATGGAATGGATGATGCTTGCCGACGGCCTTGCGCTCGAGATCTGCGACTATGGTGTGCGCATCTACAAGTACTTTTTGCGCAATGCCCACCTTACTGCCGCCCGTATCCTGGCATCACGCGTCGCCTGCTCTGAGGTTATCCGCAAAAAGACTCGATATGGTCGCGACCTGTCCGAAGAGACGGACCCATCATGGTGGGACGATGTCTTTGGTCCCTCGACGCGCCTCAACGTCGACGGTGTCGACATGGTCATGTCCATGGACGAGGACACGTTTGGTGGCAGCAACAGCAACGGTTTCTCCGAAGTGTCCAAGGGCCAGATTGCCGCACACGCCCGCCCGCTGTACGAGCTTGAGTGCCTTGTTAACGTCCTAGACTGTTTCGAGACAACCGCCATGATGTCCGAGATGCTGCTCCACGAGCCCTCTACCGACCCAGCCCGCGACCGCCAGGTCGCCAGCAACATGGACAATAACGCGAAGTATATGAACGGTTTCATGAAGCCTCTTCTCAAGGACTGGCTGTTGCACTCTGTGGATGGTGAGTCCCCTTTCTGCCCCTATATATCATTTGAATGCTGCTGACCGTTTTAGACAACCCCGATTATGCTCTGCTTCGCTCGTCGTACCTTCCCCAGGTCGTCATCGGCTATGCCAGCACGCTCCAGTTTGCTGGCACGACATCGTCGCGTGACTACCTGCTCGAGTGCATGGAGCTCGCTGCCGTCGTGGCTGCACCAGACAACAGCGATGTCGCCGGTGTCTTGGTGTCCACGGGCCGCATGAAGGAGCTCGTTGAGTCGTTTGCCTCGTGCAGTAAAGCCCTGGCCATCTGGACGAGTGACATGAAGAAGGGCCCCGGTGCTGGCTCGAAGAAAAACCGCGAGATGGGCTGGTCGCGCGAGCTGTGGTCTGTGAAGCCATAAGCAAGGGTGTGTTGGATTAGATGGGAGGGAACAACTGTACAAGACAAAATGTTTGCATTCTTCATATTCACTTTTCATTTTCATTTGTATTTTCGTCGAAGAATTTTCTAATACAACTGGCACCGGAACGCGATTTATTTATTTTTATGTTCATTTTCATTTTACTCAATTTATTTCAAAAAATATTCTCGGATATTTAAATCAAAACAAAAATGGTACTTTTAAACTTTGAAGTGGAAATGGCATTTTTTATATTCGTTATTAGATCGTATCATACATCACAGCTGATCGAGCAGGCTTGTGACCACTACCCGTAGATCACGCAACGGCACATCTTTCTTGACGCCCAACTGCCGGCACTGCACTTCACACAGGCCATCTTGTGACAGACCGGACTCACCAGCCTGTTCGCCCACACTCTTCCGCCACGCCGCACCCACGACGACGACGACGGGGTAGCCTGTCAAGTCGGCATCCTTGAGTTTGTATGGCAGCGATGCACCTGTCCGGTCGTCCAGTAACACATCCAGCTCAGCATCGGAGTCGGTACGGCCCGCCAGGACATCATACACACCCTCGGCCACCGCCACAAGACCAGAGTCCTTAACCACGCCGTCCTTGCCAGCCTTGGGTGGCGCCACAACCACCACTACCTCGTACGGCGCAATCGCCCGTGGCCAGTTCAGACCCTGATTGTCTGCACGGTGATCGGCCACAGCGCCCAAGATGCGCGAGATACCCAGGCCGTAGCAGCCCATCTCAGGGACAATCGTTGCCTGTTCACCAGCACTACCCTCAGCCTGAATCTTCACGTCCAAGGCTTCAGGCGACGTGTAGCGAGTGCCCAGATAAAAGGTGTGGCCCAGCTCAATGGCGCGGTCGACTACAAGAGTGCCATTGCCGTGGCAGCGCGGACAGTCGTCGCCGGTGCGTGGCTTGGCAAAGTTGAGAGGGCGGCCGGTGTTGTCAACAGACGTGGCAGCTTGCACATCGAAGAGGGACATGATATCGTCGGCAATGGCCGTCTTCTTGGAGTTTGACAGAGGCCATTGGCGGGTGTTGATGTCAATAGCAGCAACGAGCGAGCCATCGCCCTGCAGCAGACGCTGGTCGACGAGATTGATAATCTTGGGCCGGATGCTGGAATCTTCCTTGACCTTGGCTAAAACACTGTTCCAGGCGGCGAGCGTGTTTTCGATACCCGAGTCTAGTTCGGGAACGACCGACTTGATAGCGTGTGCGTCAATATCGTCGTCGGTCATGCGCACGGTCTCGCCTGTCGCTGTGTTGACAGCCTCGGCCGGGTACCACACGTTGACTAGTGTCGTTTTGTCCTTTGAGATACCGCGCCATGCTTGAGCAGACTTCACTTCCAGACTTGATTGTCTCTGTGTCTCGGGCTTCGCTGCCTCCAGGACCTCTGTGTTGGCCACCAGGTCGCAGCTGCTGCAGTGAGCCACATAGTCCTCGCCCAAGGATGCCGCCAGGTGGTACTCGTGGCTCAAGTCGCCGCCCATGTCGCCCGAGCTGGCCTGGGCTGCAAGAACGGGGACTTTTAGAGCGGCAAAGATGGCTGCATAGGCGGCACGAACATCGGAGTATGTAGCCATGGCGTCGGCCACGGACGCATCAAAGCTGTACATGTCCTTCATGATGAACTCGCGGGAGCGCAGGATGCCGTGCCGTGGGCGCATCTCATCGCGATATTTGCGGGCTGGGAGATCAGCACTACACTTAATAAGAGGAATAGAGATGCTTAAGAGGACTCACTGATTTGATACAGCCGCAGAGGCAGGCCACGGTACGATCGCACATTTTGAGAGACAAGCTCTGTAATTTCCTCCTCATGGGTTGGAGACAGAAGATACTTTGCATCTTTTCTATCCGCAAATTGGAAGAGCTGTGAAGTCAGCATAAGGGCATGATATCGCGCATGTTCTTTCCACGGCATACCTCTGACTGCACACTCTCGAGACGGCCACTTCTTGCCCACAACTTTGCCGACGAGATACTCGACAACGACACCCTTGACCCGCCAATGGCCTTCATGTGCTTGTCCACGAGCGCCTCGATCTTGTCCTGAACACGAAGACCTAATGGCAGCATGTGGAAGACGCCCGAGTGCGCCTGGCGGAAGAAGCCTGCGCGCATAAGCTTGGCGTGGGATTCTATATCGTCAGCGAGTGAAGATTTGACTGTCAAGTTTCTAGTTGACTCACCCTCATCCTGCTTTGCATCTTTCAATGAAACTTGTGGTGACGGCACCCAGATGTTGGATAGCCGATTCCGGTGATCCAGCTGCATGGGGCGTCTCTGCGGTCGAGTCAGTAAACAGTTTCATTCATTACATGTAAAATAGAACCATTTCGTATTCCAATGCACCGTATATACCTCTTGTCGCATCCATCGTGCAGACTGGCAAAAGCTGTTTGGTGATATTGATATCCTTGGTGAGGGCCGCAGAGCTGGCCGTAACCATTGTTGGGTGGCCATTGTTGAGCAGCGTGAGTATTATAATGAGCCAACCAGCACCCGATCCATGAGACTCAAGACCAGGAACCAAAACGGAGACCAGTTGTGGTCGATCGTGTATCGTGGTGTGTCGATTTTGGTGACGTTTTTAGCAGCTGGCGGTTCCTGACGTTGGATTCGCTTTGCAGGGGCACGCCAGGGACCATTTAGTGCTGGAAACCGCCAAAGACCGCCAACAATCACCCATCACCGCCGGCTGACAGTACCTTCCGGCGCTAGCACTCTTTCAGACCAAACTAGGCAGGCGGTCAGCAGCTCCTTCCCCAATCCACCGCCCTGCCATTTGGCGCCGTTTAGGGAGGGGCCCCGCTAAAATTTCGAAAAATGGGCAGAAAAAAAGTTTCTTGAGGGAAAGAGCGAAACCAAGCCAAAAAGTGAAAATCGAGACGAAACGGCTCCAAAGGTGCAACTATCACCGAAACACCAACACGCCTCGCTTGACCACAACGTCCGCTTCCACAACCGAGGACGGCGACGAGCAAGCCTACACCTGGCGGACCAACTACCCGACACCCCCAGGCCACATTTATCCACAATGGCCCCGAACAAGAACAAGGCGCCTAAGGGCAAGGCCGGCAACAGCAACGGCAATGCTTCTTCGGCTGCTTTCAGCCAGGCCTCGCTGACCCAGCTGACCGCCCAAATCGACCGCGACCTCGAGACCCGGAACGCCAAGAATCTGAATAATGGTGGCAAGCGGAAACGCAGCGACGGCGACGACGAAGAGACCAAGACACAGAAGAAGCAGGCCACGACTGACTCGCCCAAGTCCAAACGGAAAGAGAAGAAGGAGAAGGCTCCCAAGTCCGATGCGGCCCCTGCCACCAACGGAGCCACCGACAAGGTTGCCGACAAGAAGACGGTCATGCTCGATGAGATCAAGCTGCTGGGCGGCGACGAGGAGGATCTGGACCTGGTGGCCGGTATCGACTCGGATGCCGAAGAGGGCGGTGCAAAAGTTGGCGGCGGCAAGTCGTCTGCAGGTGCCGATGAGGACCTGTCGCTCGACGCCGCTTTCCAGAGCGAGCTGGCCAAGTTTGCGGCCGGTCTGGGCTTTGACGAAGTGCGTCTGGAGGACGAGGACGACGAGGCTGCCGAAGAGGAAGTAGAGGAGCCGGCAGAAGAGGAGGTCGAAGAAGAGGAAGAGGAAGACGACGAGGAGGACGTCGAAGAAGAGGACGTCGAAGAAGAGAACGACGAAGAGGAAGAGGAGGAGGAAGAAGAAGAAGAGGAGGAGGAGGAGGAGCAGGCACCGCCACTGGCAGTCATATCTGCACCCAAACCCACCGTGTCTACGGATCCCTTTCTGCCAAGAAACCCCAAGTTCTCACAACTGGTATGTTGGCACCACTCCTACACACTAATACTGTATTGACACACCACTAACACGTCCAGATGCTCGAGCCCCGTGCTGAGTGGTTTACCGCAGACGTCGGCGACCTGCCTGCCCCTATTTCGGACGATATTGGCCGTTTCTCGCACACCATCCAGAGCCTCAAGGACTACGCCGATACGCTCATCGAGACCGACTCCAACGCCTACCGTACCATCACCTCGGCCTCGTCGTCGCACCGCTTCATGTCGACCATCATGACCTCCGGTACCATGTCCGACAAGGTCTCCGCTCTCACGCTTGAGGTCCAGGAGGCGCCCATCCACAACAACAAGGCCTTTGAAAACCTGCTGGCCCTCGCCGGCAAGCGTAGCCGTGGCGCTGCTATTGCTGCTCTCGGTGCCCTTGTCGATTTGCTCGGCAATGGTGTCGTCCTACCCAGTGACCGCCGCCTCCGCTCTTTCCACGCTCAGCCTGCTCTTCTGGGTGCGCTGCAGTCTGCTAGCCCGGCCACAGCACTCGCCTGGAAGCCGCATCTGCCGCTGCCCGGTGGCATCACCAAGGCCCACCTCATGCTCTGGAAGTACGAGGACTGGCTCAAGGATGCCTTCTTCCGCATGCTGCAGCAGCTCGAAGTGTGGTGCAACGACGAAATTGAGTACTCGCGCTCGCGCTCGCTTGACTTTGTCTTTGGTCTGCTGCGCAGCAAGCCCGAACAGGAGGCCAACTTGCTGCGTCTGCTCGTCAACAAGCTGGGCGACCGTGAGCGCAAGATTGCGTCGCGCGCGTCGTACCTGCTGCTGCAACTGCTCACAACACACCCAGGCATGAAGACTATTGTGGTGCAGACGATTGAACAGGAGATCTTGCTGCGCCCCGGCCAGAGCCTGCGTGCCAAGTACTACGGCATCAACACGCTCAACCAGACGATCCTTAGCAATAAGGAGCCTGAGATCGCAGACAGCCTTGTGCGCGTGTACTTTGAGCTGTTCCTGACGCTGCTCAAAAGTGGTGCTCTGGGCGCTATTGATATCCCTGGCACCGACAACCTGGGCGAGAACGCCGAGGCCAAGAAGGACGCGGCCGCCAAGGATAGCAAGAAGAAGTGGAAGCGCAGCTACAACGACAAGAACAAGGATACCAAGAAGGGCAGCGCCGCCGACAAGAACGAGGGCAACGAGAAGGATGTCTCCGAGAAGCTCGTGTCGGCGCTGCTGACAGGTGTCAACCGTGCCATCCCCTTTGCCAACACGGACAACACAACGCTCGAGAAGCACATGGACACGCTGTTCCGCATCACGCACTCGTCCAACTTCAACACGAGCATCCAGGCACTGATGCTGGTGCAGCAGGTGGCCGGCTCCAAGCAGATTATGGTGGACCGCTTCTACCGCACGCTGTACGAGTCTCTGCTGGACCCGCGCCTGGTCATGTCCTCCAAGCAGGGCATGTACCTGAACCTGCTGTTCCGCGCGCTCAAGAACGATGTCGACGTGCGCCGCGTCAAGGCGTTTGTTAAGCGTATGCTGCAGATTGCAACGCTGCACCAGCCGCCCTTCATCTGCGGTGTTCTGTTCCTTGTGGTGGAGCTCGAGTCGACGTTCCCCGACCTCAAGGCGCTGCTCAACGAGCCCGAGTTTGACGATGAGGACGAGGAGGAGTACTACCGGGATGTGCCCGAGGAGGGTGACGAGGCGGCCAAGAAGGCCGAAGACACCAAGAAGGCTGAGGAGGAGGATAAGAAGAAAAAGCGTGCTGTCTACGACGGCCGCAAGCGCGACCCGTCGTACAGCAACGCCCAGCACAGCTGTCTCTGGGAGCTTGTGCCCTACTTCCACCATTTCCACCCGTCCGTCACGGCGTTCGCCACCAACCTGTTGGTGCGCCAAAAGTCGCTGCCAAAGCCCGACATGGCCAACCACACGCTTATGCACTTCTTGGACAAGTTTGTCTACCGCAACGCCAAGTCCGTCGATGCTTCTGCCAGCAAGGCCCGTGGTGCGTCCATCATGCAGCCCGTGGCTGCCTCTAACGGCAGCATGACGGGCGCCGCCCAGATTGTTGCCCCCAGCGGCATTTCTGGCGCCTCCAAGCAGACTGTGGCCATCAACTCGGCCGCCTTCTGGGGTCAAAAGGCCGAGAACGTCGCGGCTGAGGACATCTTCTTTCACACCTACTTCTCGCAGGTCGGCAAGCAGTCGCAGACGAGCCGTGCCGCCAAGCGTGCCGCCAAGCAGGAGAAGGCGGCCGCCAAGGCCGAGGCTGCCGCTGGCGAGGATGGCGAGGATGTCTCGGATGCCGAAGAGGAAGAGATCTGGCAGGCACTCAAGGGCTCGCGGCCCGATATTGAGGGCGAGGACGAGGGCGCCGATCCGGATATGGACATGGACGATAACGATGATGACGATCTGGAGGATCTCAAGGACCTGCTCAACATGTCGGACAGCGACGATGGCGACCTGGACGATGATGAGGACGACTTTGACGGCGAGGACGCAGTTGGCGGTGCCGACGAAATGGATGTTGACGGCAGCGATGGCGGTGTTGAGTTTGCCGACTTTGCCGACTTCAGCGATGAGGAGGGCGGCAAGAAGGATGATGTTGAGGCTGACGAGGATGGCCTTGTCTCTCTCGCCAGCAAGAACGGCCGCAAGGCTGGCCGTGAGCGTCGCAAGGAGCTCAAGGCTCTGCCCACGTTTGCCTCGGCCGACGACTACGCTGAGATGCTGGGCCAGGAGGAGGATGAGGACTACTAGGAGGATACTACTACTGGGTAATATAGGAAGTTTATTTATGGGTTGGTTTTTAAGAAAAAAGTGTACAAATCTAGCATAGCATCAAGCACAAAAGTTATTTCATTCATCTGTCTGTCTACCCTTACAATTCCTCCTCATCATCATCATTATCGTCCTGCCGGTTTTCTGGCCTACGAATCAAACCACTCCAGCGGGTCGTCTTCGGTGAACAGCGACCGGAACGTCTTGTGGCCGTCGGCCGCTTCCGTGTCGGCCGTGTGGAAGCTGTGGAACAGCGCTGGCTGGTCTGGGCCCTCGGAGAAAGAACGGAAGTGCACATAGGCCGTGCTGCTGCCGCCGTCAGCCAGGGCGGGGATCCGCAGCTTGCCAAACAGGATCAGGCCGTAGGCCGTCGATGCTACGCGGACGAGGACAAAATCGTCGGCCCCAAACGACGCCAGTTCGTGGTCAGAAATGTTGCGCTGGTCGTAAGTTAGCGATTAATTGCTAATGGTCAGTGGTGACTCTCTGCTTGATGTGCATGCTTACCGCGGCAGCAAAGCTCTGGGGCTCGTGCTTGTCGTGCTCGTGGCGCAGATGGACGAGCTGCTTCTTGAGTTCTTGCTCGATCTCGCCAAAGGCCTTGATGGAGGCTTCCTTGGGCGCGTGGGACTCGCCGAGATCGCAGGTTTCTTTGGTGGCCTGGACGTGTTAGCGTATGCAGGTCGAGTTAACCCGCTGGTCTCTTCTACTGCGAATATAACTCACCATTTTTGAAGTTAGTTTTGTTGATGTTCGTGATAGTTCGATTTTGCTTCGTGTTGATGAAAGCGAGGAAAGAAGAAATGAGAAATGAGACAAGGTCAAATTCAATTGAAATACTTGCAATCCTCTGACAGCCAAGAAATACGTCCGACAGTATCCTGGCAAGCAGCACAAAAGCAATGACGGCAGAGGAAAGGAAAACGAAATGATAGATGACGCCCCTCGTCATCCTCTTTTCCCTCTTTTGCTCCTTTCAGGGGTCTTTCGTCGTATCAAACAGCAAGCTCGATAGCGCTATGACGGCAGCGTTAGTGCATAAGGCTGGCCCCTCTCAGTGCTGTGAATAGACTTGTAGAGTGAGGGGGACAGAGCTCGTGGCCTTGGGCCTGAAACGTCATCCGTGGCGGTGCAGACAACAGCCACATTTTAGCCAGGCACAGGCACGGCCGGCAGCGCCTTCCTCCCAGCGGCATAAATTGGCCAATCACAGAGCACAGTCGCAAGTCATCCCTGCATCGAGCCTCGGCCGAAAAGATACGCAATAATCAGCATCGTCAACACGACCGAGCCGGAGACTACGAGCAACAACGACGGGCCGCGACAAGCACACTACGTGAACCAACTCTCCCTCAGTTCAGCTACCGTTAGAAACAAAAAGGCTGTCCATCTACAGCTTCTCTCCCTCAATCGGAGCTATCGCGAGCTCCAAAGGGCCGTCACAACTATCACGATGTCAACACATCGCGCCCTCTCTGTGTCCCTCCGGCCTTTGCTGGCTCGGCAGGCGCGCTTCTCTTCATTCCTCTTCCAGCAACAGAACCAGCAGCGGCCATGGCAGCAGGCATTGCGCCTCGGCAGCGTGCTCGCACACTCGCGTGGCATCACACCTTTAATCCTCCGGACACAATCACCAGCAGCGATTGTCCTTTGCAACTTTAGATGTGAGTTTCCCGCTCCCCTTTCGTCGTAAATATTATGTGCCACATCTAACTCAACCCGTCTCGTCCCCAGCATACTCCTCGACAACCTCACCCTACCCACAACAGCCTCTCTTCCAGCAACCACCACCGCCCGAACCACAACCCAAGAAGCGCAACATCATCTTGCGCGCCTTCTTTTTCACCGTCCGTGCGTTCTTGTACACTTATGTTGGCCTGCAAATTGGACAATTTATCGTGAAGAAAACCATGCTCCCCGATGGCCTTGTCTACCAGCCCGAGTATGCCACCGAAGAGGACAGGGTCGAAGCCGAGCGCATTATCCAGTATTTGTCGGACCACCCGCTCGTCGAGAAACTCAACAACGACCCTGAACTCGTGCAAACCAACCCACACTACAATATTCCGCCTGCCTTTCGTGTCGGCAACCTGACTGCCGATACGCTCGTGGGACCGGGACTGATGGCCATCCCGCCCCTGACCTGGCAGGATGAGCATGGTCACAAGCTCGTTATGATTATGCACGTCGGCAAGGGCCTGTGCGGCCACCCCAACATTGTCCACGGTGGCTTTGTTGCCACCGTCCTCGACGAGTTTATGGCACGCTGCTGCTTCAAGGCGGTGCCGCACAACGTGGCCATGACGGCACGGCTCAATATTGACTACCGCGCGCCGACCCCGGCGGGCGAGTTTATCGTCTTAACAGCCCACACGGTCTCGGTGGACCGCCGCAAAGCCGTTGTACGGGGCAAGCTGGAGGTGCTGGGCGACCCGTCTGACCCGGAGAATGAGACCAAGGCACTGCTCGCCGAGGCTGAGGGTCTGTTTGTTAGTCCACGGCAGGCTAGGACCCTGCAAATGATGGCTACTATTTCTGGGACCGGCGAATAGAGGCTTGGAGAGTGAAGAGTGTATGTATTCTTTGCAGTCGGGTCGGCGATACATTGGATATATGGCCAGCACAAGACGCGTAGACATCGCAAAGACATCATATAGCACAGAGGTACGACTAGAGAAGAACAGAAATAAGATGAAGTCATTGTGTCCTGTCCATAAACGTGACTTGAAAGCAAGTTTATGTGTTGGTCATGGTGGATTACATGCCCAGGTTTGGCCTATTAGTTCTTGTTTGTTCAACTGGACGAAACATTACAAATTCTTTCTTCTCGCAAATTCGAGGGACTACATGAGCATTTTTATGTTGTCGTTACAATATTAAGTAGTCTGCCTATCGCGTCGTTGTTTTCTTAGTTGTATGATTGGCGATCGACGTTCATCCTGACTCCTACGATCGCATCCCATTTGATCTCCATCACCTGCCCGTCAGAAATCGTTTCTGACATCAGAAGAAGAGAGAAAAAAAGTGCAGGCGGGCAACGTTCAGTTTCGGGACAAGTGCTGACGACAAGAAGAGAACCGACAGAACGGGTGCTGGCTGACGATTCTCACCTTTTTCCTGTTGTTCCCAGTGTTCTCGACCTTCTACGATGTCAGCCGCCCCTTAAATTTTTCAGCCCTACAGCCCTTTTTAGAGTGCTGACCGGACGAAGAAATGGGGGTCCTGTCAGCACGAACAACGACAAACTTTCAACGTCGTGAGAAAAAAGAAGACAGACAAGAAGCGTGCAATTCGATAGAATGCATGCCATGCAGAAGATTCAGTTGATATAACGCCTACACTACGACATCTTGGGATTCAATATTCAGAAGCAATGGCATCGACAGCTTTCAATTCGTTCTGCTAGCAGCTGACTTAGCTCCTTGCTTCTTCTTTTTCCACTTTCCTTGTCTTACGGGCTGGAGCTCCAGCGAGTTCCGAAAGTTCCAATGGAGAGGAAACAACAGGACAGAGCTTTGAATGAGTACGCTACGGACTGCCCGGCCGACGGACAAGTGAAAAAGGCAAGGATGTCAAGTCAGGACAGGAAGAGAAAAGAACGACCGGCCCTAGCTTCCAGCCGCATGTACATCGCCCGACCAATTACAGCCGCAGGAAGTGTCTTCCGTGCAGCGCACTGTCCGTTTCTTTCTTCTTTTCCTTCTTGACCACCTTCAATCTCAACGATTGCCTGTCTGTCCAGACCTCCACCCTGATTTTGAGCCTCCTTTTTAGACCCTGTCCGGTCTTTTCGCTCTCTGGCCAATGAAGGCAGCCGGCCCCCTTTTCATTCGAAGCTTGGGTCGAGCTATCTTTTTTCTTCTTTTCTTCTGGGCCTCTCTCTTACGTCGTATTCACTTCGTTTCCGCCGTATTGGCACAAATTTGATGAGTTGCCCAATCCGTCGAAACATGCAGAATACGTCGTATTTGCTCAATGTCAAGGCGAAGGAGGCCCAAGGAACAGCCCAAGGAGGACCCAGAAACGACCCAAGGAAGAAGGATTGCAACGCCCGCACATGCACGCCCCCTGGCTATTTCTTTCTCTTTTTCAACCGTTCGGAGCAGTGCCCAATCGAGCCCAACAAGGCTGAAGCACAAAAGAAAACGGTGGATGATTTGTCTTCTGTGGACATGGTGGACACGGCGAACACAACCAAAATTGATTTGTTTCTTCTGTTTCTTCAGGGCGCCTCATCCTTCCAATCTCGGGGCGACAGTCCCTTTTTGAACTGTACTTTTCTTGTATCTTTTTGTCGCCATCGTCGTCACGCCTCCTCCCTGTCTCGTGTAGAGCGAGATGTTTGAATTAAGGAACATGCATCCACCGTATATTCGGCAACTCTGGCCGACGAAATAGCTTGTCGGCACAAAGTCACAAGCCAGACAGAACGAGCCAGAATCAACACCATGGCAAGCCAGTTTACACTTTACGGGGCACCTTCATGTTGCACACTTCCGACGCGCCCCGACGCCCTGCATCGGTATCGTATCTGGCAGTCGTAAAATCTGCTGTGCTTCCAGCGGATGTTGATGATTGCGAAGAAACACAAGAAACAGCACGGCCCTTTTGCCTGTTTTGGTCTTTTGTGGCGTTCCCCTCCAATTGTGTGTGTGGTCGTCCTCGTCGTCCTTATCGTTTATGTGTTCCCATCGGTGCAGTTCCGCCAAAAGAAAGACGACGTTCGACAACATGTCAAGTGTAAGACAACATGAACCTGTCTCCGGAATACAGCCTACACGCTGGAGGTGTCCCGAATGCCCTGTATTTTTCTTACTGGCAGTTGTGCTTTCTATTATGCCAATATGTCCAACTCGCTTACTTGCTCATTAATTTTTTGGGGTCTTTTTCTTTTCTTGCATGCGCTCTGTGTAGCGTCAAAGTGCTGCCGAAGAAAGGCCTGGGGGAAATAGAAGAAGAAGGGGGGAACAGGTATCTGTTGTGTATATACGAACTATTTTGACTCATAATGCATCACAAAATCCCAAGAGAAAAACGTGCACAGTTTTGGTGATGATCGCTAAAGTCCAGAAGGTATCTCTCTCTTAGTGGGCTTTAGCGAAGTGCCCTAATTTACAGTGAATTTGGCCGGCTTCAGTTGACTTCAACGAAATATACAGCGAGCTGATTCTAGACTAAGTTGCAGCGCTACTACAGGGCCTTCCAGCACTACCGTCCTGTTCTGGAAGGAGCGGTGGAGGCTCAAAGGGGGCGTGTCCGTATAAATAAATAGCGTTTTTTACCTTTCTTCAGCACTCTGTTTCTTCCTCCAGTAAAAAAGATGTGCTTGTGTGGACAACGAAACCCGGCACATCTTTAGGACAAGAAACTTTTGTCGAACCTCGCATGCGTGCTGTTGAATTGTGCATCGGATACCAACGTTACGTTTGTGTGACAGTTTCTCGAAGAAGTTGTCACTACAAAGTTGCCATTATGGCTCAGAAGTTTGAAAGACAGGCGGGGAAGCTTGAAAAGCTTAGCTACGGCGAAGCTTGCAAAGTGTCAAAAGTCAAAACGGTGGCGACAATGGGAACAAATGGGGTATTTGGCGATTCCAAATAGTTGGGGTTGGGTTTGGACAAGTAGACAAAATCCACTGAGGAGACGAAAAGGCAAAACGGTCGCCAAGATGGCCGTTTCTTTTTCTCTCGTTTTTTAACCCTTTTCCATTCCTCTATTTCGAATTCGTCGTCTTCTTTAACCGTCAATACCAGTGGTCTACTGCTCGTTCTTGTGTACTCTGTGCGCCCTTTAGCTGATTTCTGATCCTCGCCCAAAGTTCCCTGAAGAAGTCGGTTGTCCCACACAATGCCCACAAAAGAGGTGGGATAGCCGGCGGGACCTTTCCCCACGGCAAACTTTGAATTTGGAATTTCAAAAAGGAAAAACGATGAACAGCAAAAAGAAAGTAGACAGTGACAACGGCAATGTCGGGCGGCGGTGCAGGTCTGTGGGCAAGAAAGACTAATGCACAAGGCCACGCCTAGAAGAAGGCACCAAGAACCAAAGAAACGGGAACAGGGACGCGTTGTCGCGTTACGACAACTCTCCGATGTGCTGGTAAATTACGGTCACAACTACGCCATATGCCGTATTTCAAACACGGTCAGTTGTAAGAATTCGCACTCTTCAAAGCCCCGTGGCCGATGCGAACAGGGGACGCGATGCCACAGATTATGACAGGCAAGCTATGTGCCCCGGCGCGGGCTCTTTTTTACACGAAAGTTTCCTTCTTTGATAGACAGGCGCAGGACTCGAACTGGGAACAGGGATATCGCGAGCTAAAGTTCGTGATGGAAGACACGCCCCGGGTGATCAAAGACATAAACCGTTGAGCCCAAAATACAAAACAGCGCCTCGGACGCCAAAGTGTAGTGGAAAAACTGCAAGAGCCAGAACATAACGCATCCTAACACCGTTGGCATTCGGTGAACCTTGTCCTGCTGGGCTGCAAAACCCGGACTCCGGAGATAGCCTCTTGCATCGTCCTTGTTCCTTCAGAAAAAAAGAAGCAAGCCCAGGCAGCAATCGGAGACAACGGACAAAGCAACGAGCAGTCGTCGATAGGATTTGACGATCCATCAGACCAGCCACAACTGTTGAATCCCCAATTCCCAACCATTTGATTTTGCCTGCCCGGAGTGCTTGCTATCAACATTGCCCAGACGATGCCTGCTTTTGCCTTTAATTTTGCTTGCATCTTCCTCCTTCGTGTCTGCAGCCACAAAGCATCGCATACGGAGCACCCGGCCTTATTCTGAACTTCCTGTTATGCTCTTTTGTTCGCAACTTCCTGCTCCTGTTCTGCCCCTTCTTGTCAAATCTGGCCCGATACTCTAGTAAGCAACTATCGTGCCTGTTCTCTTCTCTTTTTCTCCGACATCTTCACGCTTCCTTCGTCCGCCGTGACTCTTCATAGTGTCCATAGCCATAACGGCAGACAGGCGTTAGTTTCTATTTCGATGATTGCTAATGGCAAGACCCGTCCAAAAAGGTTAATGTCGAATGTTACAACGCCTGCAAAGGTCGCAATGAGTGTGGACAACTGTGCAAGTGCTGGCACGCCCTTCCTTCTAGACATACTTTACAATCAGGCAATTCAAACGTTGTAGCGGTGTCGCCATGCGGTATTGCGGTGTTTGAATATGCTCTCTCTTTGCCTTGTAAATAGACGAGCAAAGAAGCAGAAAGAAAGACTACACAGCAACATTGCTCCGAATTCCGACGTCCGGCACTCCGGAGCCAGTTCGATTTCCATCAAAGTTTGCTGCCTTCTTGTAAATCACGAATGCTGACGTCCCTTTTTTGCTTCCCCGCCGGCCCCGTCGGTCCAAGTCCAACGGTTGCACACCAAGAATGCGACTGTGTCAGACGCTTTTTTAACGGATCGCTTCTCGCCTCTTTTAGTTCTGACATTTTTACAGGCACGCACACACACACTGCAACTGCCAAACCTGGCACGCGCGCGGGGAGACTGCCGTCGGGGCCGCAAGGGACGTAAGAAAAGAAAATCACCTCCCCCAAGTAAGTACCGTGTCCACGCGGCGCGCGCGAGATCTCAAAAAGAATTCCGTCAGCCGTCAGAAATGTGAGACTGCGAGAACGTCAGAACGTCAAAAGCCTTGTTAATATGGAGAACACCAATAAGACAACTTCTCCAGACTTTAAAATGATGGCAATGTTGTCTCTGAGAGTCCGTTTCTTAACGGTTCAGAGAATACCAGAAGAAGCTTCAATATTCGAAGAGGATATCTTTGGGTAGCACATGGCTTACAGGACGTGGCAGCCGTCACAAAACTGATTTTATGGGGAAGCCTGGTTGACGGACAACGGGGAAATGAGCCCTGAGAGATGATATTATATACGTGCACACTCTTTCAAGTAGACAAATTCTTTAAAAGCCGCTCAATTCTGCTCGAGTCGATGCCTGAAAGGAAAACGAGTGTCAAGACTCAGCTTTTTCAATGGTTACACTGCGAGTAGAAAGACTGCGAGCAAGACAAAAAACGAAAGAAAAGCATAGCGCCCCTGTTTGTCTCTGTTTCTCCGAAGGAGAACAAAAACCGACAGACAACTTAAAAGAACAGTACAAAAAAGAAAACAATAACAGAAAAACTCTCAATCTGCCCAGCCTCTGCCAAGTCTCGCCCGACAGTGTCACGGTTCAAAATTAAACTTCAATAGAAAAAAGGACGACCATGGGGGTGGACTCTGCCCATCGACTCGAGGGTTGTCTTCTTTGCTTGGCCCAAATTTGAATCTTTGGAATCCAGCTCCCATGGGTCTTGGTCGATCGGGACCCCCTCTCGTCCACATTCTCCTTTTTTTTTTGCTCCTGTTTCTCCTTGTTGACTCCTCCGTCTCCTCTTTTGCTCTCTTTGTTTCTCTTGTCACCTTCTCAGTCCGTCTCGATTCTTGCCTCCCCCTCTCATCCTCTTCCTTTTGAATCCCACATTGATTTGATTGTCACTCGTTCCCAATCCTTCTAGGGCGAAGCGACCGCTGCAAAGTGAAAAGGAGGCGGCTAGAATGTTTAAAATACAGGATACAAAATATGCCGGTGTTTCTCCTCCGTTGCTTGGAATCCTTCCAACTGTCTGCCGTTTCTTTTTGGCCCCCAACTCCTTGCCTGCCCAGAAGTATGCGGCGGTGCAAGCACAGATACCTTATCGTCCGTCGTCCGGCCCGTTTTTGTTTACGCAGGGTGCCAATTTTTAATCCGTTGTCTTTCTGCTGCTGCATCCCGTATCTTCTTAGCCAGCAGATTTGAAAACAGGCAATTAAAAGCGAGAGAATGAAGGCGATCCTTCACAGAAGGCGAGAATAACAAATAAAAGTAGAAGTGCACAAAATTAGACGGCTAATTCACGGCTGTGTGCCCAAAGGAGCCGGGTAGTTGAGAAGGCGACTCTTCTCATGTAATTGTGCTGCCCTTACTATTCGCGTCGAGATTTGGGGGCCGTTTCTTCCACGCACGTCGGAGTAGTTGTGTTTTTGGTCTGTGTTTCTAAACTTGCAACTACGCCTGAAATTGTTTCCCTTTGAACCATTCGCCGACTGCTCCGAACACGCCCCCTCCATTGCTGTTTCTTCGGCTTTCTGTTGCGCCCCCCAAGAAACAATTTATTCTGGCCTTATCCCTGGCCCTTCCCGTGCCGGGCTGTCTCTTGTCTATTTGAATTTATTTTACGACAGTCGGAAATGGGCTGAACTACGTAGTTGCGTAGTGTGGTGTATTTCTCCCTCGCAGCTTCTTTGCAGCATGGCGGCCATGCATCACATGCAAGCCCGTATTGGGGCGTAGGGTCGACATTTCTGCATGTTTCTGTTTTTCTGTTTGCTGGGCTGAATCATTTTCTACAAAATGTAGGTGGTGCACGAGTTGTTTGGAGCAAGATACAAGGCAATTAAAATATTCTGCGGCTGAAGACATGAGGCAGCAAAGAGCTCGAAAATGCAAGAAGGAATATACTTGTATAATTCAAAGACAAAACGTTGTAGTGATATGTAACTAGTCGAAATGTAAAACAAGAAATGTAAACCCATCCCGTCCGGCCCTGAAACCCCAATAAATGTCTTCCCAGTTTTTATTCCCTTGCGGCCGTTCTCGATCGTTGTTGAAAAACAATAGAGTCAGAGGACGGTAAAAACAGTTCTAAGGCTCGTAGAAAGAGATTTGTAGAAGACAAATAGAAAAACGTAAAACAACCAGAAGGAAAACCAGAAAAGAAGATCCATAATAAAAAGGAAGAAAAAAAAGAAAATCGTGCATGCATCATCGAAAAACTAAGACTCGAGAGAAACCCAGAACAGGAGTGTATAAGAAAAGCAAAGCGGGAAAAAAACCGAAGAGTATCATGAGAAAAAAAAAAGAAAACAGTAGGAATGAGAAAATAGAGGAACCCTTGAGGAGTGAGAAGAGAAGCAAAGACATTGTATATAAAATAAAAAGGAGACCAGCCCATTTTGATTTTTGTATGTTTCTTTAGTGTTTATCCTCCCGTAGGAGCTGTCGATCTGCATGTTTAATTGATTGTGCTCTCAGTACAATTATGCCATCAGGCTGGGCGAAGCGGGCATGGACAGAGGCGTCGTCGGGTATTCGTAGCCTGCATCAGAGCAGGTGGTCGAGTGGTCGTACGAGTTCGACAGTGGAGGGGTCTGAAAGCCAACCATGTCAGGACTTGTTTTCTTGGGAGAAGAAGAAAAAGACAAAGGAAACAGTGAAAATAAGACAGAAAAAAAGAAAACAGACATTTTGGTGTGGAAAATTCATGGGATTCTCTTTCTCTTTCTTTTTTGTCTGTTCCTTAGGAGGAGCGTCGCAAACTCACATGAGGGTTGGAGTCGTAGGGGTTCGCGGCGTCGATGCCGGCCGTCGACAGGAAGCTGTAGCCCATGTTGTAGGGAGCCATGGTCACGGCAGCGGCGGCCGCCGCCGCAGCAACCGCTGCAGCGTCGTCGTCCCGCTTCATCATGCCGTCGGTAAAGTGGTTCATGGAAGGCAGCGTGACGGGCACGCTTGCCATAGCCCAGTCGTTGTACTGGTACGCAGAGGCATCGGTGCGGTAGTTGCCCTGGTGCTGGTGGTGAGGGCTGTGGTGCTGCGGAGGGCTGTGGTGGCCGTGGTGGCTCGAGTGTGAAGAGTGTGCTGTGGCGGTCGTTGATCTGCTGCTGCTGCTCGTAGTGCCCATCATAACGTCCTCGGGCGGTGGGTAAGAGTAGGTGCCGGCGGCCGTGAACATGCTGGGTGGTGTGTGCGAGCGGTCGCGGCTGCTGTGTGTGGCGGTCTCATAGGCACCGGCGCCGGTTGTCTGTGCAGCAAAGAGCATATCGTCCTCCGGGTTCAAAGGTGGCGTGAACTGGCTTTGCGAGATGCTCTGCTTGTGTGGCGGGATCATGACAGACTGCGGCTGCTGGCTGTGGTGCTGGTTGTACGGCGACGTCTGTCTCTGCTGTTGTGCTGCCGCAAGAGCGGCCTGCTGTGCGGCGGCGGCAGCCGACAAGGAAGAAAGCGTGTGCTGCTGCTTCTTGGGCTTGCCGTTCTTGCCAGTGGCACCGGCGCTGCTGCTCCGGCTGCTGGCGGTCGCCTCCTTAGCACCGGGGATGGGGAACTCGGACGTGCCGGCACGGCGCTCCAGGTCCTCAAGGCGGCGCTTAAGCTTCTTGCCTACGCAGTGTTAGTTACAGATCACAGAAAACGTGTTGGGTGACTTCTGCCTACGGTAGTTCCGCTGGGCGATGCGGTTCTGTATCCGGCGGCGCTCGGCCAGGTCAGAGATCTTGGTCCAGTCCTCGTCCGGGTTTGCCGAGCTGCTGAAGGCGCTGCTGTTGCTGTGGTTGGCGTACTGTCTTGACGGACCCGTGGCTACGGGAGCTGCGGAAACAACCTGTGCGGACATGGGCGACGCGTAGGCGTACTGGAGGTGTTGTGATGACATGCTGTACATGGTGGGCAGCCGTGGTGTTCCAAGCAAGGAACTGTGAGGGTAGGTTAGGTGGTGATGATGTTGACAGGAGTAAAGAGTTATGAGGATGTTTTGAGATGTGACGAGGTTGAGGAGTGAGTGAGTTGGCGAGGTGGATGAGGAAGGAGGGCGAGGAGAGTATATGATATTAAGTTAGGAAGGAGCGAGTAGCTGTTGATGTCGATGTGAAGTGGATGTGAGGAGAGGGAGGAATCAAAACCAGAAGAGGACGGGGGATGTCTCGAGTCTTAAATGTCAAGGACGAGGAAAGAAGCTCGACCAGGAAGGCGAGGAAGCTTTATGAATGAAAGAAAGATGCGGTATGGGGGGTGTATAATATGCAGTGGTCCTTAGAGAGGGGGCAAGCCTGGGTATTAAATATTTCCACAGGGCCTTTGGGAAAGAAAACGGGCCCTGGTACGCCATGCCTCGAAGGATTCGAGCAATCCGAGCAGAAAGAAAGCGGATCTTGAGGAGAGTTGCTTGGGAGTTGGGGTGAAGCTCTGGGTGAGTAGAGGGTGACTTTTGGGTGTGGTGCTTGTTAGTGGAGGCGCCGGCGCTGGGCGGGCTTTGGCGGGCTTAGGGGGCCCTGAACAGCGGCCCTACAGGGAGTATTGGCTTTTACGAGGGATGTCCCAAAGTACACACCAGGCAGGCACAATTGCACCCCCTTCTGTCATTCCTTCCCTACGCCCCCCCTCTCCGTTTCGACTCGATGGCCACTGCACACGCCCCCTCCATTCCCTGGCTCTTGGCCCTGGGAAATGCCTCCGCCGCCTTTTGCTCTTTCCTCTTTTCCTCAGTTCGATTTTATTTTTCAATTCACTTTGTTTTATTCTTTTTGATTTTATGTTATTTCCATGTTTCGTTCTTCTCTCTTGTCGTTTTTGTCACCCTCGTAGCTCGTGCTCCATGCAAAATACCACGCCGGCAAGGATGGCCACGCTCCAAGTGAAATGCCATGCCGGTTTTTTCTTTCTTTCTTTTCTTTCCGGTAGCTTTACGATCTTCCTCTTTCTCCGGCTGTGTGATGCTTCTTTCTTTGTTCTCCATCGTGCCTTCCTCGTCCCGTCGTGTCAACTGCCGCTGTTTCCTCCGTTGGAATTTGTCTGCTGTTCCATTGCTCTTTCCTTCGTTTGGGCGAGCTCATGCCGTATAAACATGCGCCGTTGTTCTGTCCGTGGTGGAAAGAGTGCACATAGAAAGATCGACCGTCAAAGGTTACATGCATTTCAATACGGTACCCAAGGCACTGGAAGCTCTTTCTGTCTCAGACGCCCATAGCACCTAATGTCGTTACATGCACATCGGGACAGTTAATACGCCCCCAATATGAAAAACCCGTCATAAGTCCAAAGAGACCGTAAAACCGTGGGTACTTTCTGAACCCTGCCAGCCTGCAAGAGCCTGTGTACACTGAGAAAACCACTCACCGCAACACTGCAGGGCCTGGCCCATCCCGCCTATTCGACTGCCAATGCGGCCCATAAGGCTGGCAATCAGGCGGGGAGAGGTCATAGGACGATGCGAGTGCGAGGGTTGCGAGGACGTACAGCAAGCGACGAAGAAGCAAAAGTCACAGCAATCCAAGGGAACAGAAGACGGAAGGCACAGCAGAAAGCAGGCAGGGACACGACAGACGACAGGGCAGGGACCGGTGTGTAGTCTACTAAGTAGTTGTCGCATTCGTTTTTTGTCGACATCCTCGTTTGACGTCGTTTGAGTATTTTGTCGTCTTTGGCTGTCTCGCCTAGCTTCCATGGTTTGCAGATACGAGCATCAACGTCAACATCGATCGACGAGGAAAGACGGAAATGGAAATGGAAACAAAAAGAGAGAATCCGAAGTGCGAGCAGTGCCATCAACTCTAGCAATGCCTCAATGGATGAAGACACAACCCCAGTCCGATGCCCATTTTTGCTTTTTAACGTTTGTCGATCGTTTCGTTTTGGGAAGACAGGGAAGACAGGGAAGACAGGGAAGACAGGGAAGAGACCAGAAGAGGCAGAGACCAACCACACAACTAACACAGAAAAATGACAGAAGTGTCCGTAGCGAGCGTTTATTTTACGAGTTCCGAGAAGCGCGCGAGACTTTGGCGACAGCGCGGTTCGGCAGTCGAAAGAGAACAAAGAAGTGTGGACAAGACAGTGGATGTATTGTGGTCGAGGTGATGTAGTTGTCAACTGCGTTTGATTTTGTAAAATTTGTTTTTTATCCATAAATCTTTATAGATAAAAAATAAAGGGAACACATATCTCAAATATCAATAAACAATATTGAACTACTTCCCACATCCATTCAATATAGAGAATACCATGGCACAAAATACTCTCGACAGCGACGACCAAAACAAAGCTTGAACACAAAAACATAGAAGGATAAGAGGATGAGATGGACACAGACTTTGGAGCCAGCCTTCGAAGTGAAAAGCTTGGCTTTCAACCATGCAGTTTTAGGGCCATAAAACGAGCTACGAAGTACTCTGTTCTGTTTTTCTTGTTCGGCGGACGGAGGTAAGAAGGGCGAGTTGTCAATTGTCCGTCAGTGTCCGTTCAGTCACTTGTTAGTGCAGAAGGTTCATGTGGAAACATTAAAAAACGTTGAACGGAGCAGGGCTGGCGTTGGCGCCGTCTCCCGCTTCCGCCGGCAAAACGGTAGGGTAAGACAACGGACCAAAACAAAACGGACACCAAGGACCGCCCCAATAAGGCCCCCAAAAAGGAACGGAGTGGTGGTGGAGGTGGGTTTTTGGTTTTGGAGCGTGGCTGAGGCGCTTTTCTGGCTGTTCTGCTATTCTGCAAGAGTGCAACCCTGCTTGTTGACCACAGAAAAACCACTGCACGACAGCACTTCCAATGCACAGCACAAGCATGGCAGCGTGGCTGAAGTCGTCTGGAAGTGGGCAAATTGGGAAACGGGTTGTTCTAAATTTGAATTTGCCCACAATTAGAAACAACGAGAGTAAAAAAAGAATGCCGTGCAAGAGGACCTGCCTTTCCCAATCAGAGCCAATCCAAACAAATGCGCAGCACACACCACCAAACAATTGACAGGACCGGGGCAGGTCAGGAAGCGCGCAGGCGCCTGAAAGGCAGGAAACTGCGAGGAACGTATTTCAGACTCCGTTCAAAGTACGACATACGGCTCCATACGAAGACACCATCTCCGGATCGATTTGTTTCCTGTCATCGAGTCTGCCCTGCAAGACCGGAAGTCTTTCGAGCCGGGTAAGTTGACGAGAATAGGGTTAGGTCAACGGTGAGAAGTGTGAGAAACGAGAAACGAGAAACGAGGTCCAGGAAACCCAGAAATAAAACAGCCGTATATTGGTTGATGTCGATGTCGGTGTGGGATGGATGTAGATTGTAGATTGTAGGTTGCCAAATTGGTAAAAGATTCCAGAACAGATGTGCTCGGTAACATTCAATCTATTTGGAGGAAGCTGCTGTACAAGGCCAGCCGAAACAGACGCCGACCACACAAGACTAAAACAATGCACAAGGTGACGACAAACGCGGGTGGACTCCTTCTGGCGGCTTGTAGATGAATTAGGCGTGGGCAGAGACGAGCACGGGACAAGAAACGACCAGAGATTTGTCCCGTCAACATCCTTCCTCTCGGCCACTCGGAGTACGCCGTCTAAACCGATATTGGCCAAATCCGTTGCACGAGGGGTTTCATTTATTTTTTTGTTGATGTACTGGTATCGTCTTGTCGTCTTGTTTTTCTGTTCAGACAGACAGCGGATGCGGTGTCCTCTCTATGCCGTGCGAGCCATCCTCCTTGTAGGGCGTGAGTGGACATCGCCAAAAAGGCGGACAAGCTCGAAAGGTACCAAAATAAACCCGATCCCGCAGGCACGCGCTAGGTAGGCACAAAAAGAGAAAATATGTGTAAATGCGCCCATGTACGGCAGACACCAACAAGCTGCCGGTCCCGAGCAACACGCGAGTATTCCTTCAGGTTGATAACTACTATTAATGCGGCTTCTAGTCTCTATTTTTTCTATCCCGTACTTCGTTCATCCTTCCTGTTGTGATACCTATGGCTCAAAGCCATTGATCCTTTATTTTTGGCATCGGTTTGAACTTCCTGTGCTCCTGCCTCTTTTTTGCCTTGCATTTTTTCCAAGGAAGAGATAGACAAAAGATAGCTAAAACTGTCAAAGGGAAAAAAAGAATCCTGCCACGCAGACCAGCCCGTCCTTCCCCACGCCTTCCTTCCTTCCCTGGAACTGCAACTTGCACTTGCAAAACACCCCTGGTCAAACCGGAGCTAAATTTGTGAAATTGTAAATGCGAACAAATATGCATAGTGATAAAATTGACCTTGATTGAGAAGACGAGAACAACACAGCATCGTTTCATTCATTGCGGGACGCCACAGCTTCTCGATGAGGTCTATTCAAAATTGGGAAACGTCGAGATGGACGACGTAATACTGTGTATGTAAGTGTGCACAGCCAAGCAGACACCCTTGTCTGTTTGTGATGTTGGGGGTCTGTTGATACGGAGAGGATGAGGTCATTCTTTGGAATTTTCGGAAAGCTCGCAGGCTCGACATTTTGGGACGCTTTTAAGGAGAAACGTGTGTTGAAAGTATGAAGCCAGAGTACCCCGGTACTATACTTGCGCGCCATTTCTCTTGCCCCCAAAACGCCCCCAAAACTGATCGACAACCCGCCCGGTCGGGTGCATTTGGTTGTGCCTCACCCATCTTTATTCCCAGCCCTTTATTTCGTTGCTGGCACTTCTTTGCCGCGCGACCGCGCTAATTGACAAATCTCCAGGGGCGTCGAGGCCCATCAAAAACCTGGTTTCCCTGAATTTGGTGCATACACTACTCTGTCTCTCTGTGTACAAGCAGACAAGATGTCGGGCTATATCGTAGACTCCAGAGTTTGTACCAAGACAAAGTGGATACAGAGCGCGGCGTACATCCTTTTTACGCAATACGCCGTAAATGCCGTCAAGTACCAGCCGAAAGAGCGCAACGAATAGAAATCCTCTGGAGCACGACGAGGAAACAACAAAAGAGGGAAACAAAAATCAGGACCAAGGAAATTTAGACGCAAGCGGCCCTGGCATCGTAGGGCAGAGAAGATGGGGTTTCAACGCGCGCTTGTTACGGTCTCTCTATGGGAAAACGTGTGGGTGGCTTTAATGTGGGAATGGAGACGTAAGACAGGGAAAAAGACGCGCAGACGACGACGTTTTCATGCACGAGAATCATGTCAGAATGTCTGTGGGAGAGGTAGATAGAGAATAATGGGAGAGGTTAAAAGGTACGACGTATGAGACGAGAAGATTCTACGTCGTATTGAAAGCATCTCGAAGCAAAATACTCCGTACAGACTGATAGACAGACAAACATGACGACTCTGTGCCTGTGCCCGTCCTTTTTTTGCTTCCCTCCTACTCGATCGAGTAATCCGGTCGTACAAAATCATATTGAATGCTTGTCTGCGACCCATTTAAGAAAACGAAGACGTAGTTGTACTTTGTACATTGTTGTCTTCCCCAAGTCTTTATCAGTCGGCCCTTTCAAGGCTATTTTCGATGGAGCCTCCCATGAACATGGTGACCACATAAAAATGGGAACAGTTGGGTCACAAGACTTGTTGTATGGAGAACAGTATGGAGAACGCATATGTAGATACTTGCCATTGCTCTAGAAGTAAAAAGTACATTGACAAACGTCACGAAGACGATAAATGTGAAAGCAATACGGACACCTTGCCGTCTTTTCGCTCTCTGCCACTGTCTCGGCCCCCGGCATGTTGAATACACCGGCCCTACTTCACGAATGGAATCAGAAAGCAGACTTGGCAAGTCTGCTGCCAATCCCCTTCCCTCCAAAAAAGAAAAGTAGCCCGTTTATCTAGCCTTGACATGACAAGTGAAAAGGGAATCGTCAAAATCGGCAGTTCAAAGATATATCGTAGGCCAAGCAAACCAAGGACAAGAACTGACTAAAAAAGAGAATGCGAGAAAGAAAGAGAGGAGAGGCGCGCCTATTCCTTCTGCCCCAGTAAATAAACTGATGCACCCACAGTCCTTCCTGCCATCTCCTGTTCTTTCTACCCATCTCCTTTCTGTCTCCGTCGGACAGGCCGACAAACGGAAGAGGCCAATGCTAAAAGTGCCACAAAATGCTATAAAAGTTGGGGGCTAGCGGTTCCACGCAAACAGTGTTAGTACTTTAAATTGGGTGCCTTCTGCATTTTCAAAACAGCCTACAGAAAGCCTTCCTGCAAGCTGGATACGTCGTAAAAGCAGTCTTTCGTCACATTCTCATATTTCCGAAGAAGGCGATGCAGGGAGAGGCAAAGAGGCTCAAGGACTCTGGACTGAGAAGCGATAACGACAATGCGGATTGGAACACAGCATGGGTCAAGCCACAGAAGCGAAAGAGAGGATCGAAAAAGTACGTCGTACGTGGCATGGGTGAAGATCACAAGAAGGACACATGCCAAAAGTGGAGGCATTGTCCGAATGCGAGGTCGGGGCCATTTATCGTTCAGTGAACTTGAATTTGGAACATGGGGAAACACAAAGTCGATCACAAGAGAAGAGAGAAGGATAAAAGGCAGCACAGAGAGAAACAGAGAAACACGAGGAGCATGACGATAAGGGAAGAGTGACAGAATACCAAGAAATGAATAATGGGGACAGCCCTGCAGAGAAAGAAAACATGTTGGCTTCCCTGATGGCTTCCCTGTTTTCGATCGACACTGCTTTCCACTTGTATCATCTCGCTATCTCAACACCGAAACCCCCGTCTGTGCTTGAGATACTTGTCGATATCCTTCTGATGCTTTCACACTACATCCACGCGGGCCTCGGAAAGACCTACCATGCATTTGTTACAAAGTACTCGCTGCCTGTTGTCTTGTCTGCCCTTTTTACACATGGAATACATAGGCAAAAGGCCGAGCTATTATTCGAGTCCACTCTTTATTTGGATACAAGCATGGGGAATGGTCTGTAGTAATTGTGTGTCGACTCCAGATGTCCAGACGGAAGCTCTCCAGACGAAAACGTGACTCTTGTCTCTGGGTTTTCTGGCTTCGGGGTTGATATTCAACTGGTCTTCCCAATTCGACTCCTCTCTTCCTCCTTTTTGAGCATTTTCTCTGTCTGTATTTTGCCACAGCTTTATCTCCTAGCGCCCTTTCGACCTGGTCGATGTCGATCACATTGCTTGCTTTTTTATTCTTCTGTTTCTTGGTGTTTTTCTATGCCTCGCCTTTTGGCTTGATTTCCTATTTTGTCATTTGCCTGTGTCGTCTTGCTTTTTCTCCGCATTGTTCTCCTTTCAAGTAGCTCCCTGGCTGCTTCGCCCGCGCCCAGCCGTCGAAAAACGGCGCCTCTGGGACCTGGATGGGCTGCTAACAAGCTGTCGATGGCCGTCGATTTGCTTTGTGAGCAAACCGTTTTGTGACAGGGCGCATTTTAGTCCGTCTGTTAGCTCAAGCTAGACCACTAATATGGTGGCATGTCGAAGAAAGAAAGGACAAAAAAAGAGAAAAGGAGAATCGCAACAGCGGCCCCGAAACCCGGGGGAAAACTAGCAGCCGCCTGCCAAAGGGGAGGACTTTTGCTCTACAATTTGGATTCCAGATAACGAGAAGGGGGAAAGTGCGGAGTAACTTGGGTACAGGCTCGAGGCAACGGTACTTGGCTCGTCCCAAACCTTGGGAGATGGACAAAAGACGACATTCCGCACGCGTCGTTCGCGCCGTCTCGCCAACTCTAAACCGAAGACAAGTGGACAAACGGGCAGCAGTGATCGAGCACCCAAGACTCTCCAAGAGGACAGGAAAGTGGAAAAGAGGGAAAGAGGCAAAACGGACCGCTCGCTGCTACTCTGCACTGCACGCTACAGGGCTGTATATGGAGAATTACAGGGAAAGAGTCACCTGGGCGTGGCGATCGTTCTTTATCAATTCTGGGCACACCAGTTTGATCACAATGGCAGGAACGAACGACATATTTGTTGTACAATGCGCGCTCGCCCGGCGTATTACGTCGACGAGATTTTGAGCTCGCGTCACTTTAACATCACAAGAGCTTGCTTACAGTCTACTGTGTATTACTTGCTGCATTATGATGTCTTAACTTTTCCAAAGGTTCCAACAGTTCGTGTCGTCCCCTGGACTAGCTCGCTTTTGGGCAACGGTTGTGGCTTGCTCCTTTCTTTTTGGAAGCCGTCTGGTGTTTTTCCTCGTATCTCTGAAGCTCATTCTCCCTTTCCTCGCTTCCAGAGTCTTGGGAGACGGAAACGAGACCAAAAAAACTAACCAACAGTTCCCCGTTTTTGCCTGGCGCGGGAAGGTACAAACCCAACGTCCTGTCATATTCCTCCGCCCCCGACTGGCTCAAAAGTACCTAACTGACGTCGATTGCACTGTTTCAATTTAGAAGAAGAATCTCACTTCCCTCGACGCGAGCGTGAGCAACAATTCCTCGATCTGCAAATCTTCAGCCCTGACCGACGGGCCCTCCCAATCAATACCTCGAAAAACAGCCGCCTTTCCGCCTGGTAGCTTCGCCTGGCCTGGACTTTCTGGTGTCTTTGCGTTAGTTCATATTAGCTGTTGTTTCATTTCATCGTCTTTGTGATTTCTCCACTCTCCTAGGAAGGAGGGAAAACAACACCTTTTTCGAGTTTATATACGAGGCCGTTCGAGTCAGATGCTTTGTGTCTCCGTCGTCCGACTTGGGATATATTTCCACTTCGCCCTTGTCTTGTCCGATTTCGCGGACGAGTGATATCCTGTCATGCGTTTTGCACCTTTCTTTGGGCCTTTCTCGCTCTTGCTTTTTTTTCTCGTCCATTCGTGTTGCACCTGTTGCTTGTTCCCCTCTTTCTCTTTTCTCCCCCTTTGCATCACCCTTTTTACCATTTTACCGGCTTGTCCTTTCCCTCTCTGCCCTACGCTAACAGGGCCTGGCCCCTCCTCTTCTCCCAAGAGCTCTTCCTTACGATCTGCCCAAGAGGGTCTAGTATCGAGGAATAAACGTCTAAATTTCCCGGAAGATGAACACAAGACAGGGCTCTGGGGCCTCTGCACTGAATGTCTGGGGCTTGAGGGAAAGAGTCAGAGTGAGAGCACCTTAATTTTTCCTTTTTTTCCCGTCTTGCTGGCGGCATCTTCTTTGTCTCCCGGGTTTTCCGGGCGAGCTGGGATCTGTGCTGCACTTGAAAGGATGCGAGGATGCGCCAAGACTGAGAGAACGACAACATCAACCACACCCCATGTTGTCAATCAAGCAAAGCGAGAGAACAAGCATGGGATGAAAATAAAAGAAACGGCCGGCCGAGAAATACGCGAGAGCACGAGCATATTGCGCCCTCGTCAACAAACAGCATAAATAGGAAACAGAAAGGACCTGTGCTATGCCAGGTCGAGCTAGAACAGGGAGAGTCGTTATGCCCATTGAGCTTCCAGAATGAAACAGCAGTGTCCCTGTTCCTCCACGCCATACCGTTTTGGATCTGGTCTTTTTTTCTCCCTGTGAATTGAAGCAACAAGAGCCCCAAAGACTCTAAACCTTCTTTGTGCAAGCTTCTGCCGTTGCCCCATCATGACTCCTGTTTCTCCGTTGCTTTCTCCCTGGGAATCTCTCTCTTTCCCCTTGCGATGGCTTGCATGAACATTTTACGCCACTAACACTAACAGGGAATGGGCGTTTCTCTCTCTGAAAGTTGCTATTCGAAGAGTTAATCAAGCCGTCCATCGACTTCCGTCGCGGCCGTCATTGCAGTGCTTGCTGTCCTGTACTCTGTATGTATGGGGATTCGTTATGGAGCCCAGCCTTGCCGTCCTTCCCCTTTTGAGGGTGTTGTTGGTGCAGTCAAGCTTCCCTCCTTGTCTCCATGTTCTCCTCGATTGTTTCAGACCACATTGACGAGAACGAGAAGGTGCACATTGGGTTTTGGAGAATTCTTTTGCAAACTGCAATTCCACGGAAACATCCGTCGACGACGAACTGTTGACAAAACCCAACCCCAAAATAATCAAACGTGCTCGTCAACGAGGCTAGGGAGGAGCCCCCGGGAGGCCGGCAAGATGAGCAGCATCAACGATCATCAAGCCCGCTCTTTCAAAAACGCCCCAAAACACACCTGCATGGACCATTGCCCACGTGCGCCTATCTTTCCCCATCAATGTTTTTCTGACCTGAACCACTTGAAAAAAGTATTCCATATTCTAGAGACATCGAGTAAAGCATGTAATACTTCTTGGCTGTACTTGGCACAACGAATTATTGTAAGATTGTATTGGTAAGGAGAGTTACAAAGCAGACAGGGAACAAGTTAACATATTCAGTTGCACTTTCTCCCCTTTGTCCCAGTCTCATCGACAGCGCCGTAGTTTAGAGCGCTGCCCATCGTCTGCTCACGATAGCCAAATCACACGCAGCCATTGGAGAAGACAAAGCAGTCGGAAGTCGCCAAAGGTCGCCAGATCGCCACGCACTACTCTGCCCTCTCTCTGGATGGAGGACGGACGAGAGACGTGCGACAAGGGGGAATTTCGGCTCCGTCGACTCCCCTAAGACTACCCAAAAAATGCCAACGTCGGATTAGTGCGTCGTGTGTGTGTTCGGGCCTAGCCCCGTCGCGTGCAAGTGGCTGCATCTGTGCAACCGTGACGTTCCTTCTTTGCAACTTCCTTTCTACCAGAGCTTCTCGCCTGTTCTTGCCTCGTCCCCTGGTTTTGGGAGAATACGACACGTCAAGAGGGCGTTCAATATATGCTATTTTCCATTCAAAATTGCCCAAATTGACCCCAAGCAAAGCCAACACGACGAGAGCGAACGGCAGTCCCGTATTGCAGCAGCCCGTACGTCGTATATCGTGCGAGATTAAAGGGAGGTGCAGAAGCCGTATGCAAGAAATGAGAGCTGCCTTTTAGTATCGGCATCGAATGGCCCAGTCCCCACTGCCACTGCATCCGGCGTCTGTTTTTGCGGCCGTCGCGCCTCGCCTGCGCCTGCTGTCATACAACGGCGGCGCCTGCCCTACGAGAGGAGGGAAAGGATGGCAAGGACAAAGGCAGAGATGCTCAGGAGCCCAGAGACGATGCAACAGTGAAGAGTGGAGCTTTATTAGCGACTTCTCTCAACCTTTTTCTCCTCTTGTATTTGTTTCTTTGCCTCTGTCCGTCGCAAACTTGCGGCTGTGCCGCCCATTGTCCTCGAGGAAGACTCCTTCCGCCTGCTAATTCCCCTACCGCTGGTCTAGTTCGTCAGTCTCAAAAGTCGGGGGCCCATGCCGCAGAAAGTTGCGAGTGGCTCAAGTAAATCGTCCACTACAACACTGTAAAATAACATGAACAAGATGAGAAGCTCGAGGAGCTCCAGCGTTGCATCGCACCCGATGTCTCTCCCTGGCCCTGGCCGGCCTTTTCGCAACTTCGTCCCTTCGTGACAAGGCGAGGACCCAGCAAGGCCAAGAAGGTAACCTTTCTTTTTGGAATTAATTTCTTGGGATTTTTTGGCCCCCAACTTTATTTGATTTGCCCGTGAGTCGCTCCTTCCTTGGAGGTGCTCGCCATTCTTTCCCTTCTCTGTGCCGTCGTAAGGCGGGTGGTGCCTTCTCTGAGAGGCGCGCTTCCCACCTAGGGAAGGTACAGCCCCATATCAAGCCCCCCTCGCGGCTCTGACTCTCTGTCTCTTTCCCTTTTGACTTCCGTGACTTTCATCCTGGGCCTTGCTGGCCCTCCTGGCTTTCATTTCACACGTGCTTTGTAAGGGCCTATTTTTATCCACGTCCATTACCAAGACGCTCCCGCAATTCTGATTGGACCTTGGGCGCCCACACTTGGAACCCACCAAACTCATCGGCCCCCTGGCTGTGTTGAAACCCAACTGTCGAGGCCCATCGTGGATCCTCACAATCAAAGGGAAGGGAGGCGCCCCTCAAGAACCCTCCAAGGGCCTTGCTTGTTGACAAATTCTCATGGAAAAAAGAACATACGGAAAGAAGGACCGCAGCATCGATGAAGCTTGCTGGGCAGAATGTAACACCCTTTTTACGAGTAGATTTTCCACATTCGGTATCAACTTGCAACAGACTGCCTAGGACAAGAACCTCGAACGACAAACTGACAATCTCAATAGAAGTCTGGCACTAAGTTTTGATTTGACCCAAACTCCAGAAGTCTACATACGCCGTAGATACTCCCGACCCAGCCATCAACCGCCAGTGCGACGCAGTCCTTGCATGCGACTCGTTTTTTGTGCTCTTTTTACGTATCTTTTCTTTGCCATTTGCTCCGTCGCTCTGATTCCTATCGATTTGTTGTCGTCCACTGATTTGCCAGTGACCGGGTACACTTGATCGTTCTTCCTCTTCCATCTTCCTTTAATGTCCTCCTCCTTTTGCTGCAATGTACAACGATGCGCTGGCAATCACCTTCCTTTGAATCCGATCCCGTACATTGGTCTTCACCTTGCATGCACAGATTTGTGTTTATGCAATCCGTCTTCCTGCCCCCCCCCCCCCCAACTCGATGTGGCTACATTCTTCGAGCTTTTGCGGGAGAAACAAGATCGTATGTCTCGTAAGTTGTCCAGACAAAATAGAAACGCCGCCTTGCCTCTCGCCTCGCTGCATTGCACGATGGACGATGAGCGATGGATCGCACTGCCGTCAGTTTTTCCTGTCACACTCTTCTCACGGAACGAAGTTGGCACAGAGTTTTACTCCATATCATGTACTACCTACCATGCAAGACGCCACGCTCTCCCTATTTACCTATTCTCTCCACTCCACTTGTTTTTGGTCCTTTCTCCTTATTTCTCCTCGTTTCTGATTCTCACGCCCCCTCCTCCTCCCTTTCCCCCAAATCTCCAACGAATCCTTCTGCCCTACGAGGACGACAAATCCATCTTGACCATACGTCTCACTTACCTTTGACAAAAAAAAATAAGCTCTAGAAAATAAAATAGCAAAATAACGTAGAAATCAAACCAGCCACCCAGTAGCCACTCCATTTTCGTCTCCATTTTCTCACCGTCTCCCAGATCCCCAGTTCCAGTATCAGTCAACTGTCTCACGCCGCCAAAGTATATTCTTGGGTATTTTTCTTTGTAATGTGGCTCAGTTTATCGTGCATTTCTTGTATGATTTAGTACTGCAACCTGCGCCTGCCGCTGTTTAGACCGCGCCTGTTCCTTTTGCACAGTTTCATTGAGGCCCACAGTGAAAGACCGGTTTCTCCACGGACGATGCCACGAAGAGAAGCTCTGAAGGCTCAGAAAGAACCTATTTGCTGTCAGACCTAGACACTCTCGATGTCAACGGGTGGTTTGCCAAGATTGAGGTGGTTACTCCTGCCATGCTGACCGGCAAAACACATTAGTCCAGGCGATGCTACAAAAGGAAGGAAACGAAGCAAGAATTGAGAGACAGTACAGACTTACCCAAGCCCAATGCCGTCAAGTACGGAGTCCTAGTCAAACACAAATGACTCTCATCCCCCTTTTTTTCGTATAATGATTATAATCATGATTCCTGTCCTGGCCTACCGCTTGCAGACTTCCGCCAGGGAGAGGATAAAAGGAATTACAAAGAGTTCATACGTGAGAGCATATGTGAGAGCATATATGAGGGCAAAAGAACATAAAAAGAAGACCTTACGAGAGCACAGACATCAACGGGACGGGATAGAAAGAAAATGAGAAAACCAAACAAAAGTGTACAGTCAGTCTTCTAGACATAATGAACAAAAAAAAAGGGCAATGCAGGGTCTAATGGGATTGACCTTGCATGGGACTGGTCCTTCCAATGGGATCCCGTACTTCGTCTCGCTCACCCTGGAGGTGAGACAGCCTAGACCGACAGCGTGGGTTAGGCTGAGGTTTGAAAGAAACCGCTTCGCTTTCTAGAGTTCTGTTATCTCCATTGAGGCAGAAACAGCAACATTTAGGTTATTCTACAATTTAGAATTGTTAGACCTGATTTTTGAAGGGCAAAATTTGAGAGAATTATCACCAAGTGTGATTTTCCTAATGATGTCTCCAGCGGAGAGAAAAGGGATAGATTGTCCCCTATTGTATTCAGTGAGATGATGGCCTCCTAATCTCAGTCATCTACGATGTCTTCAGGTTGATATTCATGAGCATTCGCGGCCTGTTACTCAATCTGCCTCTCGTTTTGCCTTTGGTGAGCTCCCTTTTGGTCCGCCGCCACTAACGTCCGGCAGATGCACGATCAAGAACTGCGACTGCGCCTCAGCTCCGCGAGACCAGTCAAAGCCATGTGAAGAGAGCAAGTATGTGTGTGAATAAACTTAAATTGAAATCAAATAATTTAATAAATGTGAAGGGAAACAAAAGAAGCCCAATCGCAATCTCTGTGCTGCGTGCAAAAGTGGGTCGTATTGTCAACTGCCAACGGTCGTTCTTGCCTTTTTTCTTCTTCCTGCGTTGCCTTTTTGTCTCAAGAATGAATTAAATTTGAATCAAATTTAAATACTAAAATAATTTAAAGGTGGACAAACTTGGACGACACCCTTCTCTTTTGCACCTTCCCACCTTCCCCATGCACTGGCCGCCAAGCCTGGGCTAAAACGGCTCAGCCCTACAGGACCATACCATAAGGAGGCAAAGACAAGATGATGCTGCCGACATTGGGCCGTGAGCGTGGGGCAGGCCCAGAAGAAAAAGAGACAAAAGCACACCCCCAAGTAACCCCTGGCACGTTTTCTGGCCAGTGGACAGAGGGCAAGAAGGAAAATGGTGGTTTGTGCCCCGACAATTCCCCCGTGCCCCCGAAATACAGAAGCCACCCTGCCACCAATATGACTGTGTCGGTATCTGTGATAAAGAAAAGCTTGTAAACAGTACTCTTGCAAGTATGTTTACGTTGTATGCACACATTCATTGCAATTGGTTTTTCCCATTGAATTGGCTGTAATGATTGGGGCCGGATGCGAACATGCTCGGCATGCGCGTTTCCTTTTGTTTACGAGATACGATCTCGAGTCTGAGGCCGATGCATTCACAAAGTACTTTATTCACTGAAAGAAATTGTCACCTTTTAAAAATAATTACTCGATTACAAATATCGGCAGGTTTTTGCTTGTCCACCCTTGTGACTTTGTAAGGACATTTGCAATGCACGCCGCCTTAAGGATCACAGTCGTTCTTTTCTCTTTTGCCGCCTTTTCAGTGCTTTCCACCTCACAACGTGGTACGGCGGCGTGGCTGAGGAAAAGGAAGGAGCGATGGTAGGGAACGGATGATTTGAGCTGGCAGCAACCGTCTCCCGTCAATGTCAAGAGAAGGCGATGGAAAGCGCATTTTGACCACTTCTTCCCTATTCAACTGCGGTGTATGGTGACTTTATGTTATAGATCTTAACAGCCGCTCTATGATAGACAGGGAGGGAGCAAAATAGATGCCTGTCGAACAAAGAGAATATCGAACTGGTAAAGCTCTTAAAAAGAACAGACGGTGAAGAAAAGAAAAGCAGGATTGCGCACAAGCCCCAATGCAACACTGTTCAGGCTCTGTGGCGGGTCGGGCTGTTATGAGGAATACAGCGACAGGGGACTGGATATCAAAGCAACAGCACGAAAACAGGGTGCTGCAGTAAATCAGAGAGCGAGTAAAGTGACTTCTCTAGAATACCTGTCAAGCACTTGGTTCGTCCGAGCAAAAGGGCAAATAAGTTGGAAGGTGATGACCGTGCCGCTTGCCCGGTACTGTCCCTCGTCAACGACAAAGTAAATACGGAAGGAAGAAAAACACAACCAGGAAAGCCACTCGGTCTCATTTTGCGGATAAAAAAAATACACTGGCGAGGCCCTTTGGCTTCATGATCACCAATACCTTGACATATTCACAAGGGCTCCAACTCGGTCAGCAAAGAATGCACGATGCAGTGTTAGTTGGATTAGAGTCTTTTGACCGTCTTGCTGTTCCAAAAGTTTCAGGTTACATCCAAAAGAGGCAATTCTTGACATGGTTGTAGTAAAGGAGGGGGCTTTATTTTCCCACGTCTCCGTATTACAGTTCAGGACCAAACAACCAAACAAAGTTGCTCACGTCTTCTTTCCCTGTCAACCATCCGCTCCCTTCCTTCCGTCTCTTAAACGAGTGAACCTTTTCCATGCTGCCGGGTAGGCGCAACCGATACGTCAGACGAAAAAGAGGGGAAAAAACAAAGAGTTCCGGGCCGTGGTTGACAAGACTTGCATAACGAGACAGGAGGGCAAGAAATAACGACAAGGAAACCACCCACAGAACAAACTCTTGATATTCTCCTCTGCAACAACCACTCCACATAATACCTCCCAATGGGTAAACCACAACAGCACAAACACGACGTTCTTGATAGTGATCGCCCCTGTGATTTCTTTGCTCTATTTCATGGGTGTGTGTGAAGTGTGAGTGGGCTCTGCTTTCAAAAGAAGATGTAAAAGGGCCTAAGGAATGCTAGGAACAAGATCCCCTAGTGGACGGAGAATTTCATAGTCTATCCCCAAGCACTGTCACCTCCCATAATGTTGTTAGCCGCCCCCCTTTCGGTATGCCAAGCGCCTTCCAGACAAGAAATTTGTTTTTATCTTTGATTGTGTTTTTGCCGATTCTCTATCAAGCAGGGATTGGGGTCATGTAAGGCCTGGGCCTTGATTTTCGTGCATTTCCTTGTTAAGTTCCATGAATCGTGAACAGGAGCTTCGTAAAACTCCCCAGCCCCGGTTCATCCGCCCTGCGTATGCCGTTCATCGCATTTATCGCAATTTGACAAAAAGTGGAAATAACCTTTTTGCTGAAACATCCATCGAAAAGCTTAACTCGGAAAATATGGAAGGAGAAAGAAGAAGAAAAGACGCAATGGATAGGAGACAAGACAAAGAAGAAAACTCAAGAAAAAGAATAGACTGCCAGATTGCCAAGATGTCTACGGGATAACTCCCCGGAAGCAAGCAACACAAACTATCTGAATAGGGGTGAAAATTTTCTGTTTCCCACAAAGTATCTCGACATTTTGTCAGGGCATATTGCCCGCAAGGAAGGACGAAGCCGTTGGATCAAAGACAAACATTCACCGGTCACCTTAAAAGCGGTATCAAATTCAAAAACGCCACAAAAACATGCGCTTAGGCCTTCAGAGCTGGCTGCAGACAGACCGGCTTTGTTGCATGTTTGGTTCAGGGCCGTCCGTATCTGTGTTCTTCTTTTTTTCATCCCTTCTTGGTGAAAATACTCGTGAATACTCCCTCCTGTTCCGTAGCAAGCCTTGTCCCTGTTCGATATCCTTGTTTCTAAGGCTCGCCAGCGGCACGCGCATGATAATTACTTTCACGGGCTACAATCAAACACGTGCGTTTACGAAGAAAAAGAATGTCTCCGCGGTGAAGACGTGCCGAAACAAAAATCCTGCCTTGTCGAGCCTGGCAAGGCCAGCGCATCGTGGGTAATGAATGAATGGGACAAGGCCAAAGTAGACAGGGGCAGTGCGGATAGAGTGCGACGTTGAAAAGAGTGAAAATGTAATTTTGTGTGAGAAGGATTCATCAGAGGCTTGCAGACAGTGAAGAAAAAGAGGATACCCTTGCCTCTCGCGAATCGAAAAACAAGAAGGCCGAAGGAAGCAGAATATGGAGAAGAGGGATCTCGAAAAATAACACCGATTTGGTGTTAGGGCAGATGCTGGGAAGAGAGGAAGGAAGGCCTGACCCCAGCCCTGGGGTCGAGGGGCCATGCAGGGCCAGCCTTACGACACTCCAAAAGAGAAAAGATTCTGGGCTGGGTGCTCGAAGCAGGGGGTGTACGAATGCGACGTTGCTGAGAGGAGGGCGTACAAAAAGTCCACTGAACGAAACGAAGGAGCCATGGACTGGACAACCCAAAGTTTAGGCGCGTCCTACAGGGCTTCCTTGCATGTTTGACGTCAAATTTTCTTGCCTGTTTTGCTGTTCGTTGCCTGTGTTATGTTATTTGCGCGCCATTGCCAACGGTGTTTGCAGTTTTGCAGTGGCACTCTCCACTGGTCTGGTCCACCATCTAGGCCCATTGTCCGTTGTCTCTCGTACGAGAAACGGCGGCCGGTTGAGACGCGAAGGAGGAAGGTATACCCAGGCGGTCTTCTATATTTGTTCAGAGCAGAATCTCCAACTGTATCCCAGCAGAGACCCAGTAAAGGCGCATATTCTTGAATAAATCGGTGGCACAGCGGCGATACGGTAGAGGGCTTCAGGCACAAATGGACAGAGAATGGCGATATTTGAAACGGACAAAACAGTCGAAACGAGCAAGAGAATGACAGAACAGACCCCGATATGACTCCACTGCAAAGTAAAAGATCTATGAGGCTATTTTGACTATCTCGAGGCATCAATACCTCCTTCTTCATTGTTGCACATCGTTTCTGCTAAGATGCCCCTGAGCCACACTCCGGCCATTTTAGCCTTCCTTTGACTGACATTGACTGGGGCTTTGTATGTGGAGAGGAGGCAACTAAAAAGGCAACAGTAAAACGGTCCAAGACGGCAGAGCGGCTATTCTGTCAAAACTTGCTCTTTTTTATTGTCGCCCTAGAATTACGTCGTATTCCATTTAGCAGAGAGGAGCCACCACGACCACATGGCGTTTAGCGAGCCGCAGGAAAGTGTTGGACGTTTAACACTCTGATTGCAAGGGGTGGGAGGGTTCAGGGGGAGCAGACGAAAAGGAAGGAGAAGGAGTGCCGCACCAGGTCTGCTGCCACATGGTGTGGGATGCCCTGGGAGATTGGCCTTCTGTTCTTCGACAATGCTGTTGCTGTTTGGAGGATAGGGAGCGGACAGCGGCATTCACCAGCGCTTCCAGCATTCTTCAGAATGCATGTGCGCCGCCCTAAACTAATGAATCAAGCTGGCAAAGACTTTTCTCTGTTTGCCCCTGTTCCTAGCTGGCGCTTCGAAACAATTGAAATCCTTCTTCCTCCTGCCTTTCTACCATAGAGTTTCCAAGTATCCAGACATATCTCGAGCCAAGAAACGGCATGAACGACACAATCATCCCATCTCTTTTTTTTGTTCCCCATCCTTCCTCACCCTTCCCTGTCCTCCTCACTGTCTTTCCTCACATAACCCTACTATGTAGTACCGCTCTGCCAGACCCCTTGTAGTTTCCCTCGTTTCCTCATAACACCCCTGAAGCCGAGCCCCTGAGAGTGCTGATAAATTCTGCTGAGCAAGCACTATCTATAGGGGGTGGTGCTGAAGGATCAGTGCACGTTTTCTCAACTTTCTTCTTGATAATGTCGACACTGGTCAAGTATCTCCAAGGCTCAGGGTGGCAAGGGTCGTGGAAGGGCAAAGAAGAAGTCCACGAGGTCCACTATGGTCGGGCGCAGGGCGAAAAAACGTCAGAACGACAGGGCATCGGAGAACGGCACTGCTAGACCGCCGATTGTGTGACGTACGCACGAACAGTGAGCAAAAGGACAAAGGCCAAGCCGGCCAAAATGGTTCTTGTATTTTTACAAATTCAAAAACGATAAATGGAACGATGATACACTACTGGATGCGTCTTGTGTTGACAAAGAGGCTGGCTGGGATGAGATGCTTGTAATTTTGCCAAACTGGGCTCGCCTGGCTACTGAGATGGAATATTCCACTCGGGCGGTTCTTGAATTTGGAATTCAAAATGGGGCAGAAACTGTCGGACAGAAATAGGGGCAACATAATGAAAAGCTCCGTTCGAGACGAATCCATCTTATTTTCTGTGAAGCCACAATACCTGCACGACTCGACATTGCATATATCTCTTTCACAATATCCTCCAGTGCCTCCACACTCTCGGTATTTGCTCGCCTTGCTATGTTAGTCTTGTGCACAGAAACAAAAGCCAGAAAGTCGCCCCACTGCTCACTCGCTTTGTGTGTTGTCATTATTCAGTGGCGAGCGCCACTGCCACATTGGCCGTTATGGCCATTTTAGACTACTGGTCGATATAATTCTAACGGTCAGAAAACATCAATGGTCGACTATTAACTGTTTGTCTGGTAATTACGGCGCTCACCGTGGATAATTCCGACCTTGAGGCTCTTTTACCAATTGTGAGTTACCTCCAGTCGGTCACCACCCCTCAAAATACGTGACATTTTGCGTGATATCGTATCGGTCGGCTAGCAAACACGAGTTGCGAAATGTTCGATCTTTGGGACTGTTTTGTTTTCTCCGGGGCGGAGACCAGACGGAAGGAAGGCAGACGGCCCCAAAGGTAAGCAAAGACAGCCGCTTGGGAAGCTGGGTAGATTCTCACGCCCCGTACGAATACTATCCTCTGTAACATCCAGAACGAGTGAGCAAGATGCGCATGTCCCCCGTTGGTGGGTTTATCTTGTGTGGGAACCCTTCCCGGCGGGCTGGAAAAGGTTCTCACAGGCGAAAAGAGAGGTGAGTGTGCTTGTACACCGTAAGAAAAGACGGTAATGACACAAAAAGCAGAGTCATTTGAAGGAAATATACAACCGCGCATGTGATCTCCTGGATTTCGCCGCGCAAATGATGCATCGTCCGATTTTCATGATAGGTAGGGATTTTAATGTTTATTTTCGTTCTTCTTCCAAATCCCGGATCTTGGTACCCTGGCACGAGGCTCAATTAGACGAAAATACAGAAGGCGAAAGGAAGAAAATGAAAGAAAATAGACCGGGAAAGGAATAATACGACGAGATATCCAACGGAAAGTGCGCACGAGCAATAGTAGTCCGCGCCCCGGAAATCCTAGATCGTTGCCGAAAAAAAAGAAGAAAAAAATAGGAGCCTCGTATTAAGCTGCCGTTTTCGCAATAGCAGCCAGCTTTGAAAACAGTAGAATAACGATCCAGAGAAATTTGGACGAAAATACGGCCGAGAGAGGAGGCTAACTTTTGAAAGTGCAACGCTTCGTTTTGTCACGATATCCGTTTTCGGTCACTTTGAATGCCTCGTATCGGACATTAACGTCGTCGAGACGGCGTTTAGAGTTGTGTAAAGCCCGCCAGGGCCTGGACTGGGACCCAACAGGAGATCCAACAGCCCGCTGCCGTGGCGTTCTCACAGTGTAATACACCAAAAACAAAGTAAGACTTGCTGGACTGTAACGGCCGACAGCCTCAGTTCCCTCCATAGCCCTCTTGAGTGGTAAGATACCTCCCTGGAGAACGGAGAAGTGAGGGAAAGGGCTGCGCACAGACGATTCAGTCAACTGAGGCGGCCTTAAAGACGACGGATACATCGTTCCCCGCCATGTATTTTCACGCTTGGGTGGCTACGCTTCAACAGTCTTACATCTTCTAAAACCATTGTAAATATGCCTTGCCTGAAGAAAAATGGACGAAAAGATCACAGCTGGAGCATGATCATACTTATGATCTGTCAGCATCTAGCATCTCCTACGAAATACATCGAGCAGCCTTCCGGTATGTGCCCATTGAGCTCGTAACTTTTTTTAATAATGGATGTATTCTTGCGGGTGCAACAAACAGTGAGCAAGGACAGGGAGAACGGAAAGCAACAGTGTCGGAACAGAGCAAACACTACGACGTGGGATCGCGGCCGCATTAGATGCGCAAAAAAAGGTGAAAGAGGGCAAGGCCGCAAAAGGGTAAACGGCTTAACGGTTGTTAAAGACGATCATAAAATCAAAAAGAAGATGGGACACAACCCTATCTCGAGGGGATGCCACGATGCAACAAAAGCACTTGCCTCTCGATGAACAAAAGCTCGGGTCGGTCTTACACACAGCCAAAAACAATGGGGAACAAGGACATAGGGGGCTCTGTTAAAACTGGACCGGACAACTGTAGCATTGCAACATCGAGAATATCACCTGCATTCAAAATCGACCATGTGGTCTAGAACAGTGGCATTTTGATAGCAAAACTGGAGAAAAGGGGACCAAAGCCAGCGGCTTCGCTACCCGACCTTCCCGATTTTGTTTGTTTTTCCATCGATTCCAACGTTCCCGTCGCATTCTCTCGCTTGTTGCTGTCGATCGTCTCATCTTCTCGCCTGCCCCTGGCATTTGGACCTGCACAGCATCTCAACATCTCCTCGGGGAGAGGTGGATGATTTGCGCTTTTTTGTTCTTTCTCAAGATATTCCATGTTCCCATTCTTGTTTTTTCTGGCCCTTCTGGCCGCCGATGGCGTATATGGTGATGAACATGCCTCCCAAGTTCGTGAAAAGGGAAGTTTTGGGTGGCACTAATACGGGCCAACAATCAAGACAATCGCGGATAAGGGCAAGGTAGAGAATACACGAGTCTTTAACCTCGATTGATTTGATAGACTGTTTGATATGAGCGGAGCCCTCCGCAAAGGCAAAAGGACGGTCTACCTGCCGGAGATAGAAGCATAAAAAGACACGAAGAAATAGGGAAAGGCCAAGACGGACCAAGACGGACAAGCCACTGGAGAACAAGAAATAGGGGCTCCTTTCCGCCGTTCCCCTACGGGATTTGAAGAGGGGGGGTAGGGTGTGGAAAGACGGGAGCACAATGATTGTTCATGAACGAAGAGGACTGCACGAAAACGGATATGAGAGAGAAAAGAAAGACTTGCTGTTTCTAAGCCTGAAAAGCTAGCAAATATCGTGTCTGGGTTGCACCTTCCCAAGACAAAACACCAAAATGGATTTTAATTGCTAGTGTATCTTACTAGACGAATTACTGCATTAGGAAGTCGGGCATCTTTTGACGTTGACTGGACCCTGCGCTAGACCCTGCGCCTTCCATTTCATGCACCAACCGTAAATCGACGTCCACAGAGTATTATCGCTCATGTTTTACGACATCTCTATTGTCTTGTTGACTCAAACAACGAAAAGAGAATTCCAAATCTCTCCTCCGTCCAGAGTACCATTTTTGCTCCAGAACGCAGCCAGAAAAGCGGAGCTCTGTGGTTGATGAGAAAATAAAGAAATCGCAACAGACACAAGATAGAGGGGCAAATGGGGAAGGTGTGAGGCGCTGTAACCTCCTGCCTTACGGCTGACTTACAGCAGTCTTGCCACCATTATCTCCTCATATCGCCGCTTGTCAACCACGCCTTTGAGGAGCGCTAAGAGAGCTTACAGGAACTGTCTCGATGGTTGACAACCGTCTTTTTCCCGATTCGGCACTTTTGTCCCTCTAAACAGCGAGTCCTCGAGTTCTTCAAATTATGACAATTAACAGCAAAGTTGATACCGGAAACCCGGCATGAGTTTTCATTTTGAATTTATTGAGCATGTAGTAAATATAAGATTAAAGTTGCTTGACTTAATAGGATACATACATCTCATTGTTGCTGTTGACTCTTTTATTTTATATAAGTTTTTTTTTTTGTGAATTACAAAGTCCAAAAGTAAAAGTTAAAATAGTAGAAAAGATGTTACACAAATAACTAACCAAAACTACGTACTTGAAGCCACTCAAACAATTTGTCAAATATTGTCGTACAAATACTATTGAATATGCGCCTGTCTTACTGTGCAGCCACTGCTACGAGTGTCTATTTCCATTGTCCCCCTTTGATATTGATCTCTTGAATACGGAAACGGCCAACATTATTCGGCACATTATCGGCACTTTGCGTACGACATATCTTTTGCCGATTGTGTTGACCTCGCGCCTGTATGCTTGGCTTTTTCTGCTTCTGACAGCGGCCCTCGGTAAGGATTCCGGCGAACGCCGACTTGCAAAGTGTCAGCAGCTCGATAGCCGCGAAGGGATGTAAGCAGACAAAAAAAGAGAAGAAAGAAATTTGCGACAAAAGAGAAAGCACGTGTCAATTGGAAAACGGCCACCAGCAAACGAGGCAAGTGACAGCTGCGGGAGGCCACCTACGGAGCCGGTCTCTCTCACACACTCTCTCACTGCCACCCGGGAAGGAGTCTTTCCATTGACTCGGGTCTGTTGGCGAGCAGCCACGATGGTGTTAGCCGACGATGGACGGGGTGGACGGGGAGGGATGGAGATGGGATAATTGTCGGGATGGAGTGGTGACAAACAGGAGAGAGGGCGTGTGGATGTGTGGAGAAGGTGGCTGACAAAGAAAGGCGGCGGCATGTGAAGAACAGAAGGACTCTTGAGACTAACACTGACAGAGAAGTGGAAAACAAGGTGCTCACTGCTCACGGATGACGAAGGCAGAGAGGACAAGCGAAAGGGTCGAAGGGCGTGATGGCACCGAATGGGTGATAGCTCGAGAACGAAACAGAGAAATGGAACAAAAAACAACAGATCGAGAGAGGCCGCCAAGAGCAAAACTGTGATCCTGCGACCCTCTCCATGTTGTTCTTTCTCACCTTCTGACTTCTTCCTGTCCCTCTTCTTTGCATGCAAAAAGGCCCCTATTTCTCACCTCTCGCGATCGACCACGCCCACATTAACACGCCCCGCCCCACTTCGCCATAGGGCTGGAAAATGCTACCTGCATCACACAGCATGACCGGACTTACAGACATTGCACACACTGCACACAAACTGCACACACGTTTATTTCTCTCGGCGGGTAGTATGGCTGTGCAGATACGAAACGGCAGAGATGAGCCATGGACTGTGGCAGTGACAGCCGGGCATGCATCCCGCCTTTTCGTCCTCCTTTCCACCTTCTTCTCTTCCAGTTTGTTGCTGGATCCTCCCCACCGCAATGCGTTGCATTCGCTTGAATCCTTCTAACCTCCCTCCCCAACCCAAACCACGGGCGGGCTGGTCGCATCGTCCGCCTGTTGTCCCAAGCTCCCTCACCTACCTGCTGTTCTGTTTTACGATGCCACCCACCACCCAGCACACCCAACAAAGCTCCCCTTTACGACTTCCTGAATGGGAAGAACAGATGGCCCGGGTCGACTAGATGCCGGGGGAACAGAGGCCTCATCCAATTGCCAGTCGGCAGGCAAATGGTTGAAGCTACAGACGAGCAGACGAGACGAAGAACGAAAGAAAGGACCAAGGAAGCGGGAGGATTCAATTTCGATATATGCAGCCCCATCATGACTAACATTTGTCATTTGAGAGGTTAGCAATAGAAAAGGGGCGTGCACACATACAAGTGAGCGCCTTGCTTGATTATCTTCCAAACAGGAAGCAACGTCCGAGGTTGAACGGCGAGCGCGATGCCCGGACGGGACCCAAGCTTCTCGGCATAGCTTTTGTCGTTTCATACTTGCAGTGTTTATTTCTATTGCTTCGGCTTCATTTGTTCTGTCGGCTGTACTTTCATGTATCTAAATGTCATTGCTCGTCGATGTTTGGACAGAACGCAAACAACGATCGTCGGTACGCATCGAGAAGAAAAGTCATTGCTGGAAACTCTGTTTCTTGGTGATGATACTGTGTAGTTTGGCTCTTGGCAGTCTCTACCTGGCGGTGAGGCTAACAGTTCAATTGCTGCATGTCCGACGCCGACGAACCACAACAGCCGAGTCCTGTCAAACATCAAACGTTGCTGGCTCCCCTCTGGGTCCCGCTCACACTTGTTCTGTCTTTCTCCCCACGGGCTGCGAGGCTAGGGATGCATGACAGGCAACTCCGGTCGTAGGGCTAACTCCAAGGCACAACTGCCAGGGGAAATAGAGTCACAAAATTATGACGAGGGAGGACGATCCGAACAGAAACATAAAACGCAACCACGGAAAAGCATTCGCACAGATACGACGGGGATGCTTGCCCATTGTTCGTCTTCTGTCGTCTATCCCCTTCTTGTCGTGCATTTACGACTTGTCTGCTGGGGAACGATCGGCCGGCGAGGGATGCCGGAGAAAATACCAAAAGGCCGACTGACCGACCGACCGATTAAGAAGCTGCGTTGGCACCAAATGAAGGCCGTGGAACTGGGTCGCGACAAGGACGGATATGAGCAAAAAGGCCTCGAGGGCCCACGAGGTCGGCGACGTCGTCAGCAAGCTTGACTCGTTTAACAAGGTCGATGGAGCCCGTCGAAAGGTTTGTTGACAACCGCCAGGGCCATGCGACTGCGAATGCGAGCGTGCAATGTGATACGCCGCCCTACGAGAAGCGAACAACAGCTCGGTGGCCTGGGGGACCCAGTAAACGTTTGAATGGCCTCGAGAAATCGTCAGTGATCGGCGGCCGTTCGTTTTGAGACTCTGCAAAATATCCACCCAAAAGCCACTGGTTTGAATGGGCCATGAATGGGCTTGAACCGTTTAATGAGTGACATGCACCTGTTTAGCGAATCAGTGTCCACATTGTCCGCGACCCGACCGCGCTTGCTACAAGGTTGTCGAGACCGTCAAGACCTGTTTGCGGTCCGTTGGTGGTGCTACTGCAGGTCACCAGTAAAGAACTGCCCATCACTTCCCCATTCCTGCCCCCCCGTTCAGCCTCCGCCTCATCCACAACAACCCACCACACCCACAACGCCAGCACGCGCAGCCCACACGTTCGGAGACGCCGCAAATGCGGCGCCGTGGCCGTGCAAAGTGATTGGCCGGCATGGGAAAGGGGACATGCATGTTGATTAAGTGGGAGAGTGCCTGCCGTTAACGAGTGTCCAATATTGAGAAAAATAAATGGACAAAGTCGTGTAGACGAGTGTCTCAACGGGAGAGTTTCTTTTTGTTGTCTTGGCGATGCACTCATGGACTGACAAACCCCTGTGAGAGCAGCGATCCGGGGGTGCATGCAAAGTAGCACGTCGTATATGTGCGGGTGGGCATCAAGAAGGAGAAAAGGGAACGTTGCGTGATGTGCAATGGCTGCGCGTTTGTGCAAGTCTGCAATCTGCAAGTCTGCGGCATGTTCAATAGATGTTCCCGAGGAAAGAATGCACTCTGCGTTTTGGCGTGACCCAGGACCGTATTATTTCAGAGCCTGCAGATTGTCACAGGGCCTGGCCTGGCCTCTTCTGTGCTCCCCCTACATCCACGCCACAACTCTGGCGAATATCCACGCCATTGTCACCAAAAAAAAAAAGAAACGGAACGGAACCGTTTTGAGCTGTGCATTTAGCACTTCTTTCGTTGTGCAGCGCTTTCAACCGCCGACAACTGAAAAAAAAAAGAAAAGATGAAAAAAACTTAGGGAAACTCTTTCTCACAGAGTATTATTACTAGACTCGTAGTCGATAAAGCTTCAGAGTTAAATTTCGGTTATGTGTACTGTTGTATTAGAAAGAAGCGCTGGTAGTAAATGAATATACTTGTGCCCTGTAAGTGCCCTGTGAGCACTGTGAGCGCTGTGAGGGGGGAAACCGATTGCGGTTGGGACTCTAAATGCACGTGGCGTGGCTGTTCGCAGGGAGAGTGGGGTGTCTGTCCGGGGAGCCTCTTCTGTGGCCGCCTTTCTTCCACTGAGGCCTGTGGCACCGAACGGTCCAAGTGCGTCGTAATATTACCCCATAACGCAGACCCCTCCCCTCTTTTTTCCCTCGCACAATTTCGCCCGTTTTGCTGACTGCTTTCTCCTCCTGCTTGTTGCCGGCCGTAGGGCTGAAGAAGCACACGCCGCTTTTTGCAGGATGGAGGGGGCGTGTGTGTGGTCATCTTTTTTGGCGCTGGGCTTCCAGTGAGTGAGTGGGCTTGTGTGCTGGCGTCAACCCGTGTTTCCCTGTGTTTCTCACCTGTCCTTTTGATCTTCAACGACGCCTTCGACGGCAATTGGTTCTTACCAACTGGATGAACCTGGGACCTGACCCTGTGCTTGGGCTTGGGACTTGGCCGAGAGACTTGGCCATCCATCACCAGCACACAAGGGAGGGGATTTTGGGCCGAAAGAAGCGCCTGCAAATCAGAGGCCAGACAGCAGGCTGAAGATCTCTGATAGTCCTCGTATTGTTCTCGTTGCTATTATCATTTTTGATTGTTTCTGGTTTGTTATTTTTCTGTCTGTTATTTGTCATTGCAGCCTTACATACTGCTGTTTGTTGGCCACTTGAGCCATTGTCGTCAGGACGGGAAGGTTTGGGCGAGGGTTCTGGCAGGTTCTGGCAGTGTTCACTAATTCGTTACGGCAGATGCAGTGTTGAACAACACAGGGCACATATCAACAGTGGCCCGCCATTTGGGCTGCACCGTTTTGACTGACCGTTTTCTTGTGCTTGCAGTTGTTTGGCTCCACGTTGGCGTGCCGCTAAAGAAACTGGGTGCTCATTTTGTTTTGCAACGGCCGTTATTCCTAAAGCGGAATGCCGTAAAATTATACGACACTTGTGACAAGAGAGACATGGTAGGGAAATTCAGTGGCCTGGCCCTCCCGCCCATCACGAGCAATTTAGTGACCTTCCCTGGTGGGAAAGTTTCCAAGTTGTGATGAAGCTAGTGATAGCCTTTCCACTGACACGGAGCGACTCAAGACACGAATCCAAGGGAACGTGTACAGGGGATGACGGGACGAGGGTTGGAGGAATTTGACGATGGCAGGAATTGGACACATGCAGTACGAAAAATTAGCTTTCTTGGCCTCTCTTTTCTGATTAGGATGGCCACGTTCTGGCCTTTCATAGCTTTTTTGCCTCCTGCAGCCGGGTGAAAGAGCTCGTCTTGTGACGAAGATAGATAAGCATCTCACGATTCTTGAAGCCCTGTGCTGTTTTGTGTCTCTTCTTTTGATAACGGGATTTGCTTCTGTGGCTTAAGTGCTTTTTTCGTGAGAGTTTCGAAGACAAGCATTGACCCGTGCGGACGGCCCATCCGGCGTTCCTTTCTTCCCCAGTGGAGGTGACAGCCTTCAAGCTCTTTAGCGAGAGCTAGACGAGAAAGCTTCGGTGTTTGTGAATGGAGAGCTTGTCCACTTGATTGACTACCTTGGTGTGCTTGAGCAAGTTTTCTTGGAGAAGAAAGAAAGAGGGCTGTCTGTGATGTCGTTCTTCATCCCGTCCAGGCATGTGGTTCCGACTGGAGTTCTTCGTATTCACAGGCTAGTGACGCGAAGGGAATGGCTGGCCAGTTTCACCTTGGGCCTTAAAATTGGGGGCATTTGGTGCAGTCGATTGAAATGGGAGCCCATCTGGCTGTGCTTTTCGTGTCTTTCGCTTTGAGCCGCCAAGTTGACAGACAAGATGGACAAAGTGTGATTCGGGGGACGGGCTTCTTGGTTCCCGCCGTTTTCTCCGATCAGAGTGCTAGAGTATTTACTGTGTATTTCTCGCTCCTTGTCGATAAACGGTCGGACGTCTTGGCATCTCGACCGACTGTCACTGTAGGATGTCACTTGGCGGTGGGAGAAAACGGTGCATCGTCGATGCAGGCTAAGCTTGATGGGTGGGTTGGGGCTGCACTAAAAGGGAGAGCATCTCGTCGAGCGGAGTATTTTGTACGGTGGGGACGATGGTACGGGGGCACGGAGCTCATCGAGGCCCGTCTTGTTGTCTTCAATGACGGGAGCGACGAAGAGCTCCGGGGAATAACCGCCGGCACGAAGCACATACAGGATCCCTTGTGGACGGCGACCAACAGGGAACACTGAAATTGAATCGAGCTGGTGCCGCGAGCTGCGCGGCTGCGTTACGCGTAATAGCTTCCTTCGAAGACATCACCGAAGTCGAAAAAGAAGAATCTCGCACAAAGGTGCCCGAAAAAGCTGCAACAGGCGAGGCCCTCCTGTCAAATACTTTCACGCCAGTAGGGGGCCAACTCCTTCGCTCGGGGCCATGTGCCCGATGCACTGCAAATTGAACATCCTTCCCGTAGGTAGAGGTGGTGGGCCGGCGATGTTCGTTAGAGCAGCTGTTAGAGCTCCCATTAGAGTCCATCTGGTCCATCGTGGCCATCGTGGACCATATTCCATCGCGTGGCCCGCCGGGGCGTCCTTCGCTTCGACTGTCCATCCCGTTCCTGGTCTTTGCTCCGCCGGAAAAGGTAAATCACCTTGGATCCCTCGTGGCAAAAGCAAGAAATGAATAGGGAAGAAACAGCGACGAATTGAGATGAACTAGAAACGATAGAACACTTTGGAAGGTTTCGAAGAAGCAAAGGAGCAAAATGGCCTGAGAATCACAGCGCACAAGACATCCCGTGCACAGCTAGAACTGACGCTACGGCTTGTGCGAGTTTGGGGACGGACGTTTGGAGATGCAATGATCGTAATTACTGAGCAGGCAGCGAAAAAAAACGGAGAGCAGAAGAGTGAAGACATGCACCGCCGCAAGCCAGTCGCTGCAAGCCACACTGGAAAAAGAATCGAGACAGGGATGCGGGAGGAAGTACGGAAGTAGTGGGTGGTGCGTGTGCTGGCTGGTGGGTGCTGGCTGGTGGATGCTGGCGCTTGAGCGGAACGACGGGACTGCTTCGCCTGGCGGGTGGTTGTCGATCCAGATCAGAGGTCTAGGCGACGCCCAAAATGTCGTGAAAAAGCGAAGCTACCAAAAGTAGCTCAACAGACGAGGCGGAGATGCAGATGCACGAGAAAAGGCCGAAAAAAGAAGGGGCAGAATACGAAGAGGGCAATTGCCAATTCTTGCTTCTTGCAGTTAGGACAAAAGAGGCAAGAGGGCAGCGGCCAGAAAGGCGATACACTCGATCACGAGGCAAGCACGACGGGGACGATCTCCCAGGAAAAGGAAAGCAATACGGACTTTCGAGACCATCCAGAGGTTCCAGAGTGCCGATTTGCTGTAGAACAGGGAAACAGCAAAGGGTGGGCGAGGGCAAAGCGAGCGCTACAAATGAACTAAACGGGCAACAATGCAACAGCCAAGACGCCCAAAACACTTGAGCTTCCAAGAAAGAAGGAAAGACGAAGCAAAAAGCAAGAACGATCGGCATCCGGCTCCTTCCTGCCACTCTTTCAACATCGAGTCTGCAGCGAAGAGGGGGCAGGAGCAAGAAAGCTGTCGCTGGCAACTGCCCACGTCATAGGGCTGTTGGCGCGGTTTCTTGCGATTTCCCTCTCAAGAGATGTTATTGGAGGATAGACCCACTCTCGCGACCCATGCCTGCACGTTTTCAACACAACAGCCCAGGCCAAGACAGCCCAAGAGTGCGTTTTTGGCTGGATGTGCCGCCCGATTGCTGTCCTTTTTTGTTTACCATTTCCTTGATTTTGTTGTTTTTGGGGGCCGGCAAGCCTGCAGCCATTGGGTCGCACGACGGGCTGCGACCAGGGCCTGGGCTGGTTGTGGGTGGTTGGCAATGCAATTGGGAGAAGAAAAAAGAGGCGGAAAATGGCGAGAAAGAGGCAACGACGACGAAAAGAGACGGGAGCTCGTCGAAATGCATCATAGTGCGCGTGTTTCATTGTTTCATTGACGGACTTTCAGTTCCTTGAATCGACGAAGATCACAGCTGGGCGCGACCCATTTCGAGAATCGAGAAATAACGAACCCACAGGACAAAGACCCCGACCACACCTCCACGACGAAAGGCAGTGCATCCCCCTGTCTGAAATACGAGATGTCACCCGCGATGACGGCAGCTAATACGGCGGTGCTGCTGCTGGCCTTGTCGAGATTCATTGACCCGGCGCTCGGCACCGGCGCCGTTGCAATCGCGATCGCCGCCAAGGCTTCTAACGACAACGGCGGCAGCTGTCCTGCCAACTTCTACAGCTGCGCCAGCCAAGGGTCGCAATTTGACGGCATCTGCTGTCCCTATGACCAGGTCTGCGCGCTGGCCGGAGACAACAGGCCGGCGTGCTGCCCATCTGGGTAAGCCGAGAACTTCACTTTGTGTATGTCTTGATGTGTTGATGTCAACATACGTCCTTTGCTGACACCCTCAGTGACGTCTGTACAGGGAGTGCACCCACGACTTACGTCACCACCACGGCAGCTGCATCGTACGTGCCCAACAACTTCTACTCGTTTCCCTACCTCCTCCCAGCCGGCATTGCGGCAACAACGGCCCTTGCAGATGTCAATGCCTGCGATGAAGTCGTGCAGCAGTGCAGCCAGACCTTTTCGCAGTGCACATCAGCTCTTGAGAACAGCGGCAGTGGCTCAGGCTCGGACAACGTTGGCTCGGGAGGTGGAAACGGCGGCAGCGGCAGCGGAGCTATCACGGTCATCATCTCCGGGTCGACGACAATCACAAAACGAAGTGCCGCCACGGACGTTGTCGAGATAAAACGGGCGGTCATTGGGAACCCTACGGTGACACTGGGAGCTGCTTCTGCCGCGGGTGTCTGCAGCAGTCTGAGTAGCCAGGCGTGCGGTGGATTGCCGTCTAATGCAGCCGGATGCTCGTCTCTTTTCTCGGGCCGTGCAGCACAAACAGGTTTCTCGACGGGCAACGACAGCACGCGGCAGCTACAAATGCCGTCGGGGCGCATACTTCTAGCCGTGGCAGTTGTGGGCATGGCAATGATAATATCTTGAGTAAACGGTGTTTGGAATTATGTGCTTGCCAAAGCTTCTAACGATGGATTTTATGAAACGACAGTAATGAGATAGAATAAAAACAGCAGCCCTTGGTATAAATAAATCACATAAAATACATAAATCCTGCTTTCGCTGCATAGAATATTGCCCGTGAAAAGAGAATGCGGTGTTGCCATGATGCCCGAAAACACGTGAAATACAAATAGTATAAACAATGGGAGCGTATAAAATGATGCGTAGTTGCTGTATCATGGCCGTCGTGATGCTCGTGATGCTCATGATGGTCGTGATTGTCGCGGTGGTCATTGTGGTCGTTGGGACAAGCCAACACCCCGTCTTATTTGCATCGGTCGCACCCTCAAGAATCCTCCTCTGCCTCCATTGCCCGAAGAGCTTTCCGCTTCTTGAGGCCGGCACGCTCCGAGGTCCATTGAGTGGCACCATCGGCCCAGTGATCCAGCCTCTCGCTAAGAAACATGAGGACCTTGCTGAAGAAAAAGAGACTCAGAAACGAGACGCTGGCGATGACGGCAAACGCGCCCCAGTAGGTCCAGGCAGTGTAGCCGTCGATGAGGTCGGGGATCTGGATGGAAAAGTAGCTGGTCATGAATGAGATGGGTAAGAAGAAGACGCTCAGCTTGGCCAGCAGGGTGGCACTGCGGGTGAGGCGCTCGGTAGAGTGAGAGTCCTTTTGCGTGATGAGGTGAAAGTATGTGCTCTGGAGCGACTCCTTCTCATCGAGACAGTCCTTGATGGCATCGAGCATGAGAGACTGTAGCTGGATTTGGAGGCGCTTGAAGCGGTTTACAGCCTTGGTCGACAAAAGGCGGGAGTCTGAATTGGCATTGAGAGAATTGATGTCTCGCTCATCGTTAAAGTAAAAGGAGCTGCCAGTGACGTCAAAACCGTTGGCGTTGCTACTGAGGAGGCGGTCAATGAGAGTCTTGTAGTTGGAAAAGAGATGCTGCAGCTGGCGCATTTCCTTGTTAAGTTTGTAGAGTCTGGGGACGACATTGGAGGTGTCCTCTCTGTTCTTCCAGACCTGTAGAAGTCGAAGACGTCAGTTTCCCTCTCCAGAATCGAGGATCTCTCAGACACAACAACACCGACCACCATACATACCGCTGTTCCGAGTATTACGCCGCTCTGTGTGATGTTAGCATCCAACGGCAAGGTGATGGAAGTATGAATGGTAGGAGGCGACGTACTATCTCATCGAGTACCGCTTTCGACGAGTTGAGAATATCAAAGGCGGCCGTGTAGTCTTCAAACAGGTAGTAGAACAGATTGCTCGTAACATCGACGCTCTGGGCCTTGTTATCGCCAAGGCGTCGACCTCTTCCTGTCTGGCGTACAGAGGTCAGTTGCGAGAACTTGTGCTGGTCCTCTTTGATGCCCACTTTAGACAGCTGGCGGAAGACTTTGAGAGTGTTGGACCGCATATGTCCAAGCTCTTCCTCCTCCCACTTCTGCTTGTCCACGGACTTGGGTGCCTTTTCATAGTAGGCTTCTTCGTGGAACGAGATGATCGTGTCTGGCAGGTTAGAGGGAGGGTCAAGATATGAGCAGACGAAGGCAAGTGATGTAAGACCTACGATCGTCACAGACCACAAACCATGACCAATGCTTCGGCGGTACTAGGCTCATGTTTGGCTGCGTTTGGCCCTTGAGCCGCTGATGCAACCAGTTGGCACCGATGCAGACGACTGCCATATATGTTAGTACTTCACAATATATCCATATCAGAAATGGCTGTACATACAATGCTGCTCTTGGTCAATGGTGGTGTAGTGGAGGCTTTCTTGCATGATCCGGAAGGCGGGTATGTTGTTTTTGATCATGGCATCAATAGGGGCAGCTTGTTGCTGGCCATCAGGCCCATCATCCACGGGCATACTTCCGTGTGAACCATCGAACTGGCCGCCACCAGCAACACCGGAGATCTTGGACGCAATAGGGTCGACCACGATGCCATCCTCCGGGTCGGCGATTGAACGCGCCAGTGCCGGCGACTTTGGTCTAATTTTGGACCAAAAACGATATCGGAGTCCCGTGCCACTTGGAGAGTGGTGGTGGTGAAGGTGGTGTGAATTCTGCCTTAAATCATTCTTCTGCTGCTTACGAGCAGCCTGTTTTTCATCGAGAATCTTCTTCTTCACACGGTCCCAGGCCCAGATGCTCATGGTCAGACGTTTGGAGAAGTGGTAGCGGGAGCCAATGGCCTCAACGATGCCCTTTTGGTCACTAGGGTTCCAGATGTTGATCCAGCGGACGGGGTGTGATGGAAGACGGACATTGTTCTCCAGGTCCAACAGCTCTTTGATGTGGTCTTCCGTCAAGTTGTAAGCCACATGTGCCGCGTCGTCGCCAAACTCGATTACAAAATTCTTGGCCGAAGCAGAGAAGGCTTCTCTTACAGCCTTGTTGTATATATCTGGATCATCAAAATTTTGAAATGCCGAACGTGGATCGTCTGCCGGCGGTTCGGGATTGATCGGTTGTGGCTGTACCCCCGAAGATGGTCCAGGGAGGGGAACGCACGGAGCGCAGGACCGCTCAAGAGACGGCTCCGGCATTCGTAACATACCATGTGGGTTTGGGGTTGCGGCGCTCGAAGAGGTGGATAACGATGCCGCCATAATTGGTTCTCGGTGTGGTGTGTCAAGGTATCAATGAAGGCAAAAGGCGGGGCTGCAGAGTCAAATCTGGGGAGATGGAAGGTGACAATTGCTTTTTTTCGGGAGCTCCTTTCGTCACATGGGCATATCTCGATATTGGGCCCTTTCTGAGGAAAGAGCGATCACGTTGCGTAGAGATGGAAGGAACGATGTGCAAGAAGAGGAAGGTGCCATGGGACGTACGGAGCCTTGTCTCCTTCCTTTCACTTCGTAACACTCTCCAGTGAAGCATCACGAAAACAAGGATTAAGGCTGACAGCTGGGAATTGCACGTTATCAAAGGCGACCTAATGCTTTTTTTTTTGGGCAGGCAGGCAGGCAAGAGGCGGCCCCCAAATTATTGTGCAACTGTGCACCAGCTGACATTTGATCCAGGCGGCAAGGCGCGGTGATGCGCGATGGTGATTCGTTGCTCAACTGAAGGCGGTTCAGCCTCACTACGAACACTGTTGGAAGCCTGTAGGGCTGTTTGCGGGTGAATATGGGGCATAGCGGGCGCTAAGACAGCCTGGTGGGAAACAATATCCCTTGCTGAGAGAAGGCACCCGTTGCCTTTTTTTGTGCGCACAAGGACATCCAGGCGACGGGCCAAAAGACCTGCAAAAGCTGTAGGTCTCTGGGTAAAAATATATTAATAGACGCCTTTAAGTCTGTCCAGTATCTTGTCGGGCGCTTGTGATGATATGCAATTTGATGTGCGTCTCTCGTGTTATCGAATTGGTTTTCTTGTCAAAGCTGAGCACGACTCACATAAATTAAACGAGACACTCAAGTGAACCATGAATGACGCGACTTGATGTTGTAAATGATCGAACTTATGAAGGGGGGCCTTGTCTCTCTCCCAAGCTTGGCACGTGTGTCTTTAGACGAAGTGCGAGACTGTCGGGTGACACATGAGAGGTCATGTGCAAACGTCGTGGATTTTAGAATGCCTCGTTTTCCAAAGTCAGTCTGGCGCAGATAAGGAGGAGGCTCTTTGTCGCTCTGTGACGACTTGCTGAGGTTGAAAGGTCGGTGGAGACGGGAAGAGCTCCAGGCCTGAACATGAAACACGGGGTCAAGCCTGGGATTGTTGGGAGGAATGGGTAGGAAGCAGGATGTTTGTGAAAGGAAAAGTAAACACTTTTGGACAACTGAGTAAGAAGAGACGATAGGGGAAAAAAAAGCCCAAAACACAAAATAATATGATAGAAGAGGCACTCATCGTGTCACGTCTGCAGCGTGGACGTTTGCATGGCATTGCGGGTCGGAAGACAAACCCTGACGAGAAAGCCATGGCTGCAACATGTCGCCGGGAAGAAAAAAAATCAATCACTGGATCTCCCAGTCACCAAAATATTATCAGCAAAAGTATGAATCGCAAAACGTGAGGCCACGGAAAGCACGGAAACGGGAAGAACACGAAGCTTGTACTTTGGGACACGCCGTAAAGACATCACGAAATATCGCGAGAAACGCTTTCTGTGGAATTCTGGCACCAATTTTGTCTCGGCAAGATTGCCGGCAATCTGTTTCGTGTGATTTTTGTGGTAAACGACGTGGGAGAGGGTACAATAGAATGGAACCTGGTTGTGAAGAAATAGAGACATGTCGGAGCATAAGAATTTGTTGATGAAGAGACAAAGATGCGGCAGCAAGAGAAGACTCTCGTCATCCCGAGCTCTGGGTCCAATATTTAAGCTCTAGATTATGGAGCCTGAATATCCATGATCTTCTGGGTTGCTGGATTTCCTGGATTTCGTGCGCTTCTCCCGTCGCATTTCTTATGATCGTCGAGTAAGTCCTCAAGGGGGGCGATTGCTTTCAAAACTCCGCCCGGAGTACGTTGAGGTTCACTTACACGCTGAAAGTACACTTGCGGCTGGCGTCCGAAACTCTAAAACCTGTCTCGTTGTCAAAGAGAGGCCCTGGCCTGGCCCCGCACAGGGCACCCACCTGTTTAACGATTTGGATGACGGGGAGCGTATGGAGCGTGCGAGAGCGTGCAAGACCATACAAAAGTGTGCGCTCTGGGCCTAGTTTGTTGTTTCATAAGGTTGTCCCTGGTCGCAGAACATCGCTCAACAGCCAACCAGATGCTTCCTTGGTCAACTTTGTCCCAACATTGGGTGCTTCTCCTCGTTCTCTCCTACTTCTGGAATGCTGCTTCTGCAGACCCCAAACAGCAAGTCTGGACGCTTTCTTCCGTTATTGGCAGTATGAGACGAAGTTGAGTGGGAAGTGAAGGTTCAACAGAGAGTTGGGGCAAGAAAGAAAGATGGCCCTGGCACACGTTTGTCAATTTTTCTTTCTTTTTTGTTTGCCTCGCCTCCGTGTAAGATAAGTTGGCCGTGGCCCGTCATCGTGCGACAACTCCTGACTTGTCTCGGCTGTCTCTGACAATTTTTCTTTCCTTTGTCTCTTGTGCATCCTGCTTTTTCATTTGTTTCCCTCTTCTCTTTCTCTCTCTTTTCGTCCTCCATTCTTGCCACTTTCTTGTACTCTTTTTATTTTCCCATCCGCGACTCTTCTTTTCTCTTCTTCCCGTCCAGCTGGTATCTCGGACTTTTTGACACACAACTCAGCCTCCTTCAAAATAGCCGCCTTCGTCCTCTTTTCCCTTCACTTCTTCATACATTCTGGTCTTAATATCTCCCTTACTTATTCGCCCTCCTAATATTGTCGCTGGCCGCATTAACCTTCTTTTTTGCCCCCAATCTATTTCATTCTTGTTCCTGTACGCTTTTTTGATCGCATCGCTCTTTGCTTCTCGCCCTCCTTCTTCCATATTGCGGGTTCATCTTTCAGAAACACGCTTTGGTTCTCTTGAGAAGCCCCTGGCTTGAGCGTCTTCTCGCGATCGCGACGATATTTGAATATTTCACTATTGTCAAGAGAATACTTCAGCGTCACGTCAGTGGATCTTTTTATCATACGACCGTATTCTATCGCCTTCCTACGCCCTCACCCTCATCTCACTACAATGCCTTCTCACGCAATGGCCCGCCGGCGAGCCCTCGTCTTTGCCGTCGCCCTCACATCCATGGCCACCTTGGCCTCTGCAACATCATCAACTCAAGTCGCCTTCACCGGCTGCCTCGGCGTCTGCGTGAACCACAACGGCTGCGGCGCCACCAACACCAACTGCGTCTGCTCCGAATCGGCCAAGTCAGCGTTCCTCAACAATGTCGTGTCCTGTGTCGCCAACTTTTGTCTGTTGAGTAATGGCGACAACAGCGCCGCCACTGCCAACAGCGTCATCGATGCCATTGACTCGCAGTTTCTGGAAGTCGTGTCCGATGTCTGCGCTGCAGACAAGCAGAGCGTGCCGGCCAGCAAGATTAGTGCGGCGCTGTCGTCGGCGAGCAGCTTGGTGTCTGAGGTGTTGGGAGCAACGCCGACAGGTACGACGACGGTGACGACACATGCGACGACGACCGTGTACCGGAGCACACAAACAGCGCAGGCCAAGACGACTAAAACGGTACCGAAAGCGGGAGCCACTTCTTCGACGTCCTCGTCAACAACCTCTACCTCGGAAGAAACGACCTCGGAGGCGCCAGCAACATCCACAACAGCGGCTGCTGAGACGACCACGGCCGACAAGAAAGACACAACCACATCGACGGCGACAACAAAGACGGCGGCGACGACTACAACAGAAGCGCCTGCCAAGGACACGACCGACTCGTCGCCGTTTACCAATACACGGGAGGACTCGGCTGCTGCCCGGCCATTTGGTCCAGCACCTTGGACTGTCGCGGCGGCGGTGGCTGTTCCTCTATTCTTGTCGATGGGTCTGGGGCTGTTATAATGAATTGAGAGGGGATAAAAGTCTATGGAAAATCAGAGAAAGAAACTAAACACTGTATTATTAGTAATATTATCATGAATGGCAACGACTCTGTCCAGCGTGCGCAAATGGTAAACGGGCGGGAATTTGGTTTAGTTTGAGCATTTCGTCTCTTTACATCATGATTTTTTTTTGTTTTATTGAATTCGAATTTGAAAACCAAGTTTATTAACTCAATTCAGGTACCCAGTGGAGTGCCGATTTTTAGCTGCTTTTCCATTTACATTGCCGCGATTGTTGACTCAACGAGGCTGATACGATTCACAGCCCAAAGTCGAGATATGATATGCCTTACAAGGCCGTTAAGCCTCGTGAAAAGCGACTAGGCGCAGTCGCCTCAGGCCGCACCAGTCGTACCTACCCCATACGAGGTATGAAATACGGTCGAACTTTCCTGCCGGTGACTCGACGATCCGTCGTGGGGAAGGAGCAACGAAGCTTAGCACGGCATTTTTGTGAACTTCTTATCTTTTGGTCTAGATCGTACCTTTGTTGATGATCACCGTTGCACTTACCTTTCCCATCGTGAATACGTCACCACCACTCCAAGACTCATCAGGTCCTCTCTTCCAAGCTTTGTCCAGCTCGAGCATCGTCCGTACATATAATGCACCGCTCCCGCCTTTGTCAGTCTTGTTTTCGAGTTATCAACAATCCAAAATATACAGTCACAAAATCAACAACACTATCTTTACAACCTCACTCAATACATGCAACGACATTACAAACCATCACCACGACTATGCAATTAAGATCTGCCACCATGAGCAATATACAACAACAAGCACAACCCACACAGGAGCCGGCTCCGGCTGCTCCTGCTGCTCCCCGTCGATTTGACGAGATTCCTGGTGCGCCCGTCAATCACGATGAGCCCATCTTCTTCTACAACCAGGACCGCCCCTATGGTGAGTTCTCGCAGTGGGCCCGCTCGACGTTCTCTGTCTCTAAGACGCGCATCGCTGAGATCACCCAGACCGACAGCCCGCAAGACATTGCCGGACCCCAGGAGCTTTTGACGTTTCGCTACGCTGAGCAGTTCATGATGTTCTGCAAGGCCGTCCGCTTCGGCGATCGCGCGTGCCAGCAGCTGATCCTGGACACCCCCGAGCCGGCTAAGCAGAAAGTCCTTGGCCAGCGTGTGCGCAACTTTACAGAGGAAGGGTGGGACGCCGTCAAGAGTTCCGTGGTCGAAGCTGCCAGTTACTACAAGTGCCAGCAGAGCCCCAAGCTGAAGCGGAAGCTGCTCGAAACTGGCGACAAGCTGCTGGTGGAGGCGGCCGCACGCGACCGCATCTGGGGCATCGGCTATCCTCAGTCAACGGCGCTCAAGTACCGAGACACCTGGGGTGAGAACCGGCTCGGCTGGGCCTTGATGCACGCTCGGGCCGTTCTGCGGGCGGATGAGGAGAAGTGGACCGTCAATGGCCAGACAAGATATGACCAGGTGGTCTTGAAGGAAGGACCAGAGGTGGTCAAAGAGAAGAGAATCCTCTGCTCACTTTATGATGTATGATTATTCAAATATTATTCGAAACTTACCTATGCATTCCATATCGACAATTATACCAGTAATGAGTGTCAAAAAAAGGCTTGCTTGTGTGAATGGGTGAGTGAGGAAGTGGCAGCCAACTTGACTGAGTGAAGTTTTCTTGTATTTGTTCGTCGATATTGACTCGGCTGAAGTTTATGGTAAAAAGTGCAGTTATCCTATCCAAGTAGTCAACAGCCACCTCCGAGAGTCGAGATGAAGACACACTGCGTAGCACAGCCTCAGGAGGAGATGAGCATCGTGTAAGAGCCGTCTGAGATTGATGTGATTTCGGAAATGAAGGAGGACTTATTTGACTTGCCAAAGTCGGCGCCTGTCGATGTTAGTTTCCGCCCTGCATTGTTAGCGCCTCCAGTGGGGGTAATTAGTACCAACGAATAGTGCTTCAGCGCCCCTGGCTTTACCGGCACCAACCAAGGGGCCGAGAACACGGCCATGCATGTAACTCTGCGTCTGTGTATTGGGCCGTGTCCAATCGTGTAACGCGATGCAGCTCGAATTGACTTTTTTTTTTGTCTTTTCGAGACTCGGTTCACATCTTGCGGTGACGCCCAAACGATACCGAAAGAGAAGTAATACGTTGTCACTCGCTTTTTCCTCGTGCCTGGAGCCATCGATACTTCACTCACCGAGCAACTGCCCCGCTAAAACCCAGGTACTCCGTACAAGTACAGTGTTCTTCTACATATAAGCTGTCAAAAAGGCAAGTGCGGGCGAGGCAAGAGCTGAAATTTTAGGACCAAAAACGGCAGCCAAAAAGGGAGAAAGAGAGAAAGACAGATAATAATATCTTATCACCAGTCACCGCCTTCACTTCCTATTCTTATCCTACAACACACCGACTCGTCTTTGCACACTCTCACCCCTCCTCTCACCTCACACGTCTCTCCTCTCTCAACATGGATATTCAGCTGCCGCCAGAGTTTCCCCAGTCGGCCGTCGACCAGTTCGACCTTTTGCGAGAGCAAGGCCTTCTCTTTTACTTTCCCACCGACGGCGAGGTTGTCCACTACAAGCGGTTCAAGGTGCGTTAGAGGGTGTCACTCCCAGTCTTTTATTTGAGCTGTTGTGTCTGACACTCCCCAGTTTGAGTTCAAAATCTCCACGTCCATTGCCAAGAAACCCATTCTCGCCGCCGATGCTCCGGAACGCAGAGGCAAAGGCGGGCCCTTTGTCGACCCGGACCCGGCCTTTGTCGTGGCTCGCCCTGGCCCAGACCATGTCGTCGAGCTCAGCATGCACGCCATGATGCGTCCACACTATGTGCTGCACACACGCCTGTTTGCGCCGCAGACCGACGACCTGGACCTCGGCGACTGGGCGGCGACGTGGGCCGTCATGGCCGCGATTCAAGAACGCGCCAAGCAGCCGCCCATGATGATCTACAACTGCGGCTACGAGGGCGGTGCGTCCCAGGGCCACAAGCACGTCCAGGTGTTTACCGAGCCAGATCCGGGTTTCACGCTGTTCCCCGCGGAAGCACTCGCTCTTGCCGGGGCGAAATCGAGCGAAAAGACGACCACGGCAGAGACGAGAGACAATGCGCCTATTGTCCAGCATCCGACCGTGCCATATCAGCACTTTGTCCAGCGTCTGACCGGCCCCGTCACGCCCGAGTATGTCTTGACTGTCTACCAGCGTCTGTTGGCCGAGGTGCGCCGTGCCCACAAGGAGCACGTCGAGAAGAAGCTGGCACATGCCACGAACGGCGTGAACGGAAAGAACGGGACCAACGGGACCAACGGCTACAAGACGCACAAGAAGAGCGCCAGCGGCACACCCGGCCACAACACACCCGCCCTGGATGACCTCCCGGCGTCTATGATTGCCAACAACGTCATCATGACGCCCGAGTGGATGTGCTTGATCCCGCGCCGGCGCGGCGGCAAAGACGGCACCGGTGCCGGTTCCCTGGGTATGCTGGGTATGCTGTGGTTGAAGAACACCAAGGAGCGGGCGCACTGGGAAGAACTGGGCATGACGGAGCATCTCGTGTGGATGGGTCTGCCGAGAGACGACCTCAAGTGAGGTGTGTGCCAACTGGACAAAACCGAGGCGGGCGGTGGAAGAACGGACCGAGAGACGGGACGTTGGAGAGACCTTACGATATCACGACATTTGATTTCTACGCAACATTCAGACAGGCTGGCCATTGTCCAAGACAGATTAGACTCTATACAAAGGAACAGGCTACACTTAAACACCAAATTTAAACTTGAACTTTGAAGTTTTAACTTTTTTCAATTAGGATGGATGTAAGGCAAGAACGACAGGTCTAGTTCCACGTTCAACCCATTTTTAATATACATGCAGGCAACAGACAGAAACAACATAACGAAACAAAAAGAAGCAACAAATCAAATAATTCAAAGGCTGTCCCTCCACACGTTACAGCAGTGCCTTCCACCGCAGGTCGATCTGCTTCTTAGACACCATCGGCCGCAGCACAAAGACACCCACTGCCAGCGCGGCCACCGTCGCCAGCATCGACAGCTTGCCGAAGCCCTTGTCTAGCAGGTCAAATGCTAGTGAGGGGGCTACGCGCGTGCCAAACACGTCCACACGACCAAATGCCAGCACCACACTCGTCGACTCGACGTGCGTAGCCGCCGTGACAATATGCTGGATACCTAGCACGTCTCGCTCATGCGTAACAACCAGGCGCGGGTCAATCTCGAGCTGCGGCGCGTACGGGATCAGGCCTTCCTCGGCCTCTTGCGGCGTGGGGTTGCGGCCGACGGGGCGGCGGGGATCAAGGACAGCGCCGACACGGGGCAGACCGACAATACCGTGAACGCGCGGCACATAGGCCAGAACCTGGCGCACCGTGATGCTCTGGCGCGTCTGTGTGACAGCAAGGCTGGTAAGGCGCGAGCCGACGACCCAGGTGGCGGAGGTGACGGCAGGCAGCAGGAGCGGCTGGCCGGCTGCGGTATCGGCCACCACTTCGAGGGGCTCAACAGCCGACTGGTTTTGGGCCGTGTTGCCGAGAATGCCACGGTTGTTGGGTTCGGTCGACTCGTAAAGGTCACTGACGGCCAGATGGTAGCCCTTGATGGTCTGGACGGCATCGCCTCCAATGGACATGCTATAGTCAGCAAAGTACGTGCACATGAAAGTGTTCTCGAATAGCAGGCACTCCACGGGCTTGGTGCCGTCAACACCATCGTAGGTGGCCGTGGACAGCACCTGACCCGAAACGGTATCAATCAGGAACGTCATGAGCACGCCCGTCTTGTCCGAAATTGTAGCAACAACGGCCAGGTTGGGGTTCAGGTACTTGTACAGGACAGTGCGATCACCGAGCACGCGGCCAATCGACGCCACAGGGTCGTGCGCAGGGCGCGTGGCCACATCAGCAATGCGGAACTGCGGCGGCACGGCAAACGTCCAGGTCGTCTCCTGCACGCAGGCATCGGTCGAGGCCACAAAACGCACACCGCGAATGCCAGCAGCAGAGGTGAGATCGCGGACAACAATCGATTCGGTGGGGCACTTCTCGACAGGAATGGTAGGGATCGCGCCGTCCTCGGACACGGCCAGGAGATAGGGGCCCGATGCGCTGTTGACAAGCACGGCGCTTGCAATAGCGCCGCTCACGTTGTCGTTGATGTCGGATGCCGTAATCTCGCCAGTCTCGATCTTAACGGCAACGGACTCGCCGGTAGTCGCGCCAACGACGGTAGCCACGCCCGTGGCCTCGTCAATGTGGATTTTTTGGACCTTCCACGGCGCGGAAGTCGTGTCAACCGCTTTGGCCGTCCACTGAACTGTGCCGGGGCTGGCCGCATCCAGACCGTATAGGCGGCCGCGGCGGGTGGCCAGAATGGCTAGCTTGTGGAAACCAAAAGCGTCGACAACGGGAGTCGAGTCGTCAACGCTGGCACCACCAAGGATGCTGCGAACAAGCTTGCCGGGCACGGACTGCAGGTAGGCAGGCAGGTGCTCGAGGTCGTCAAAGTGGCGCTGGACACGGTGAATGTAGGCGGCGAGCGGGCTTTGGGCTTCCTCCTCCTCAAGGGCGCGCACAAGCTGCTCGGATTCGGGGCGATCGGCCAGGACAGCCGCCACAGCGCCCGTCAGACCCTCGGGGCGCGACCACGCACGCTGGCCGTTGTTGCGAATGAGAACCCAGTCTTCGTCGGCCGTAAGCATGGCAGTCCGAACAGCGTAGGTGCTTTCGCTTCCAGAGCCTGGACGAATCGCAACCTCAGCTGCCGCGGCGCCGGATGCGTGCAAAGGGGCCTTTTGAGCAATCGGCCAGCGGCCCAAAATCCCGTGCGATGCCGAATTGACCAGGACGACCTCGTCGTCGGTGACATGGGTGTAATAAACAGAGTTATCATCGGCAGCGGTCACGGCGAAAGCGCCGGCACCAGGCTGCTGGGGCAGGTCGTAGGTTTTCTGGACGGTGGCCTTCTTCGCGTCAACGTGGTAAACCTGGCCGCGGTGGGCAGTTGCAGTGCGCGAGTGCACCAGGAACGAAGACGATGTCGACTGCCCACGCAGGGCGTGGACACTCACACCCTCCGTGCCCTCGGGCAGCGCAAACTCGTGCTTCTGCTTGGTACCGAGCACGCTGACCTTGACCTTTGTGCGGCCGCTATCGGTCCAAGCAACGATGCCGCCACCGACAAACAGAACGTCTATAGCCGCGTGGAGATCGCTGGCAAGGCTGTGCTCCTCAACGCGAGCACCCGTAGTGGCGTCCACGGACAAGACCTTAAGGCCGGCAGAGCCGATGCTGACGGCATACACCTTGTCGGTAGAAGCGGCGATCTTGAGTGAGGGCGTTCCGGTGTGGGCTTCACGGTGCTCCCAGACAACGTGGCCATCGTTGCCGGCCAGACGGCGCAGCACAACATGACCATCTTCGAGGAACAGCGCCAGCACATCTCTCCGTGTAGCCACGCCAGCACCTTCGGCCTTTTCCGCAGCAGCTGCAACAGCCACGTCGGCCACCTCACCGGCAAAGTCTGCCCACCACACGCTGCGGCCTGAAACGGCATTCCATGCGTGCACCGAGTGACCCAATCCTGCGGCCAGCCAGCCCTCACCCTCGACGGCCTCAACATGGCCCTTTCCGAACGTCGCGTCGGCCTCGGCAGCAACGCTGTTATCGTCGCCGACCAGCAGTTGCCTCCAGACAAGCGCACCGCTGCTCGGGTTGACGGCGCCCAGCACACCGACGTCGCTCAGTGTATACAGCAGGCTCGCCTTGTCTTCGAGGCGCGGGCGGTGGAAGAAGGTAGCGTCGCGCTGGGGCAGGCCGACCAATTGGTGATGGAAATCGATGTCGCCGACCTGGTCCTTGTAGACCACAGCATCGACAACGGCGGGCGCGGCAGCGGCCAGCACCAGGAGTGCCAGCGCGCGGAAGGAGCGCATTGTCGCGGGAGGGAGATATGGGTAGGGAGCAATGGATGCTCAGGAGATGTCTTCGATGATACGGATCTCGATAAGGGGGGGTTGATGTCGTCTCGTTTGCTTTATTCCATTGCTCGAAAAAGAAGAAAGGGGCGGGGCAAGATTGGGTATTTGTCGTGTGTCAAGCGGCGATCCGCAGTTCCGTCGTCAGGGAGATGGATGGAAGTCGATGATGCCGGGGATGGTCGGTCGTCAATCGGGATCGTGGAGTCGTCGTGATGCAAGGACGTTGACGGAGAACGTGGAAAGAGGTGAAGGATGGACGTGGCGCTTTTTGGAATGCGTGACGCTATTTGCTGCAAAATTAACCCCTGTGTCCTCCTTCCCAATCCTCAAGCTTGAGCTTGTTAGCTTGGCAGCTCCAGCAATTATTGTGGGGCCATTTGCATTTGGCATTTAAAGGAAGCTGCCGCCGTTGGTTCTTTCCCTCCCATTTCTCTTTTCTATTTCGCTTGCCTAAGAAGGAGACACAAGATACTTTTGTTCACCTTATTCACCTTCTGTCTTTCACTTCTTCCTATATTGGTACTCTCCTTCCCTTCTCACATTGCTTTTCTTAGTCCTACCTGCTCTTTCCTTCTTATTATCTTCACAGCCTCTGCCTTCTCTCACCCTGCCTTTGGTTGTTACTTTACTTTTCTTCGCCTCTTCCCCCGACAACATTTAACACTTTTTTTCTTCTTCATTTTTCTCTTCCGCTCTTATACTCTCATATCCTTATTTCGTTTCCATAGATTGTTCTTTCCTAATGTCATGGTGCCACTTGGACACCGTCCGCCTCGGTCAACGCTTGGTCACTTCTCCTTGCACTGTCTACATTTTCTGTTATTCTTTTTATTTGTCTCGCCTGCCACAGCTCACGACCATTGTCCGTTTTAGCCGACCGACTCATTTTCCGAGATACTCGAGTCTTCGATCATCCCCATGGCTTCGGTATCCCCATCCTCGCTTTTCTCCCGGTGCTCGGATGAGGCGCCGATTTAAGACGTGAGGTTACCCAGGAGAGAAATTAAGGCAGCTGGATCACGTTGTGGCACCTGCCCGGACACAACATCCAAAGTATCTCCTGAACTGGGCGTGCTCGGACGAGGCCTTTTTTCCCTTCAAGGCGTGTGATGCGGCTTAACTTTGGCAAGTGGCAGGAGTCCTACGGAGACACTGTACCACTCAGGTGTGTCTCCTTGGACGATGCTCATTTCATGGGCATAAATGCCGCGTAGAGAGTGCTGAATATGCATCTTGAGGCGTCCACCAATGCGAGATTTGTTGAGAAAGAAATGGCTCAACACTACAACATGACATCGCAGCCACGCACAGTCAAAACAACGGCAAGGCCGAGTTTCATGACTAGGCCGGTGTATGATGCTGCTTTGGGCTTCACAGGTCTATTCATGGCTACTGTGTGAGGCTGGAACAAATGGGTTGAATTTAAATCAAGTCTCGGTAGTTACGCTACTCGCCTTTTTTGCTTCGTTCTGCGTTCTTCGTCCCTGGAAAGCGCTGCCTGCCGATGCCTACTTGTTGCCTACCTTCCCGATAGCATCTCCAATTTTGGGTGCCGGGATCCGTGTCGCCTCACAGACTCTGCTCCCTTCGAACAGCTTCTGTAGAACAGATGACGACTGGAGGTTTGGATTGGAGATATTGACCACCACCCAACAGGCAGAGTTTTGCCCGGGCTGAAATTGCCCGGGGTGATGGACGCCTTCTTGTGAACAGGCGACAGCCTTCTGTTTCATCCTTACGATGAAGTACGTCGGTGGCCTATCTGATGGAAAATTGCTCTCTCGCCGACGCTCCTGATCATCTATGGCTTAAGCCTTGTAAAGCCCATCGTCTACTGGGCACACGAGATCATGATGTTCTTCTAGGTTTCATGATAAAGCCTCTAAGGGCGCCTTTTACAGTCCATATGGTCATGTACCTGCCCTCCCATCCGCATCTTTGCGCCTTGCTTATGTTAACTGCTGTCTCTTTGGCATTTTAGATGGGCTGGCAAAAATGCCACTACACTTCTTGTTTTTGGTCCTGTCAAGTGCTTCGAGGCTAGATATTGCCTCTGCACCGCCGTCGCACGTGAATGATACGTAAAAAACGTTCACAGCTTCCCACACTCAACCGTGCATCGACTTCCAAGGCAGCGGTAAAGGGGGGTTGTTAATTTCTTTGTTTGGTAAGTGATTATGTATGTAGCGGTTTGAAATGCTGTGCTTTTATTCGCCCAGAAGAAGAAAAGTGTACAAAAGACAAAGTCCAGAAGGGGGGCTGTGCTAAATGGTTTGTGATTCGTCGCCCTGTTTTTCTGACGCTGCTCGGACAAAGTAAACTGCTGTTATTTTTGCACATCTCAGATTCAGGATTTCCACTTCAATGCGCAATCGAAAAGAAAAAACAATTGCTGCCATATCAAGCCTCAGGTGCTAATATTTTCTGAGCTGACAAGATGCGAGGCTCACAAAGTATTCGTAAGTCGTTTCTTACCCCTCCTCCCAGCTCTACTTTCCTTGCAGAGAAAATCGAAAAGAGATAGAAAGTTGCTCGGAACTGAAAATTTGGATTTGGAGGGCAGCGAAAATTAAGCCCCCAAGAAGAAGTTTTCAGACATCCGCTGGCTGTGTTTTTCCGTATGGAGTAGTGTTATTCATTCCATTGAAGACCCCCAACTCTCAATCATTTCGGCGACCCTGTCAATACTGGCAAGGCTAAAAAGAGCGGCATGTCTATTGGATCCATAATGATGGCGATTGATGCAAAGCCGCGTTTTTATTTGCATTTTGTTTACATGGTTTCATTGATGCTAGACTCATGCATGGACTTACTTGTAGGTGCTGTTCCGAAGGAAAGTAGCAAGTGAGTGTCGTTGGCTGGCCCTTCTGTCCCCCCACAAGGTTGGAGAGCTGCCTTAATACTTTGGCATTGATTAGAGTTGACTCAAATGTGACAATCATTCGTCCAAGGCTGGAGCAAGAAGTTGTGAAGGAGGGTCAAATTTGCTCTGTATCAGTGCGAAATAATGGAGACATTGCCTATTTCAGTCCAACCCATGTCAACAGCAAAGTAACGGACGGCTCATTTGCTTCTTCGTTTGCTTCTTAATGCGTTTTTTTTACTGAAAATATAGTAAGGACTCGACGATAAACGAAAAGTATACATATGAGATACGCAGTGAAATCTGGCAAACGAAAAAAGATCTAGTTTTCTGTACTGATAAAGGTACTGGTACCGGTAAGGGCAGCAATATTTTTAAGCGCATCAGGCCCTGAGGACCTGTCACCGGAAGAGCAGATAAAACCGCACGCACACAAAGGGCATAATTCTTGGCGTACACAATGCAACTCGAGGTGACGGACATTTGGGTGATGATTGAATTTCGACAAGAGAGACAGAGAGAGAGAGAGAGCGAGCGAGAGAAAGGTGATGGGCAGCAAGGGATTATCAGTTGAAAGGGGAAATTCAGAGGTGAGCGGTTGGTGACATTTGACATGAATAATGAGAGCCTATCAAAGCGCCTTGTTTCGTTTGAAACTGTGCGTTCCCGTTAATTTTGGTCCTGTGCATTGCATCGTACGCCTTAATGCTTTGGGAAGTTAGAACGAAGACAGTCTGGGGTCAAAAAGACGGCGGGGGGTTTATTTAGCTAGAACTTTCAAGGTGTTCATGAAAAGAGGGCTTCCACCGCTGGTGGATATGGAGCTGGTGCTGCCACTGACGCTGTCGTTTGTGCCGTGGCCGCGACGTTGTTTCGAGTTGGAGTTCGAAGAGCCAGCGGTCTGGGCTGTCGCCATGGCTGCTGATTCCCCGAAAGGCGCTGTGACTTGCTGGGGCGGCCGGTGTAGTACAGCGTCCTCGGCACAGCGTGCGAGACACGCTCACAGACAATGGCAATAGAGTGGCTCAGGTAGCGACTTCCCGCGTTGACCCAAGGGCAGCTCGCAAAAAAGTGTCCAGACTTTGGTACTCGCAAAGGGGGGTAACGCGCCGCGCAGAAAAGTGAGATCTTGTCGCAGAAGGGCAGGCGATCGCCAAGGAACCACACGCACCGAGGGCACCCTTATTTGACCCTATTTGGCGGTATGTCTTAGACGGGCGGATAAGAGAGGGCACGAGGGTGTGAGTGTTCCCTTTCAAACGGTGTGGGTAGTCGTACGACGAACCGTGGGCGAGAAAGTGGGAGAGGTTGCAGCCGTCGTCGTATCGGCACGGCAGAAGTGCAGGGTCAACTGTCAATAAGCTGGGAGTCGGATGAAGACTGCACAAGTATATGTGAGCTGGGAATCGTCAATCGTGACCAAAAAGTCACAGGCGTCTCAACGCAGATCAATGCGGAGAGGAAGAGGGTGAAAAGAAAGACAAAGAAGACGAAAGTGAGTACAGAACACAGGGACAAGACATGCTCTGGCGGAAGACCGGACGCGCGCTTGTATCTCTGTGTCTCTGTCTGTCGGTATCCGTTTCGACTGGCTCTCGTGTCGACTGGGGCAGAGAGTGCGCCGTGCCTCTGTTCGTATCGGTATCTCTTCGTGAGTTCTCGTCGGTGAGAATTGCGTGCAGATGGCCCCTGTCCACAGTGCTCGGGAAAAGGCGAAACAAGTCCGGTCGCTGGTCTGAGTTCCGGTGTACGTCAGTGGTCGACTGTCCTTCGTCTATCTGTCGTTTTAGGACTGTATTTCGAGATGCCGAGTCGTATTTTATTCGAATTGGTCCCCTATTTTTGAAATGCAGCCTTTCCCCTCCCTTTCTTTCATAGACGCCTTTGTCCCTTTCTCCTGAACCAATTCCTCCTAGCTCAATCTCTACTAAGTAGGGACACTCTGGGGGCCAGTAACACTCACAAGGCGCTGTCGTGCTGCTGTGGAGGGGTCTGGAAAGTGGGCTTGGCGAATCCGAAACCAGGGCTGGGCCTTGTTCTTCTGACACTGAGAGGTTGTGTCGAAAAAGGAGGCCCAGAAAAAGGGCAGAGAACAAAAAAGTGGCACCCCCTTTTCCCGCTCCAGTTGCTCCTGCCCATTGAGAGCTCGAGAGAGCCCATCCCACACCAAAAACAGGAACAGGGGTCAAGGGGCAGGCACGCACGGGCCAACTGTATTTTAGCGTCATTTTGCAGCCACAAGAGCCCGCCACAGATGTGACGGCTGCCAATTTCTTATCTTATCGGGATAGGCGCTAAGTGGCAGGCCGTTGCTGGGCTGTTTGTTTACATTCTGCCCCTTTGCGTCTTTCGTCACCAATGGCACTCCATTTACGACAGTCAATCACCGAAACCGCAACGACGACATTGGCGACATTAACGATAACTCAGCGACATACATAACTGCGACTGCTACACGCGACGACCATTTTTACGAGTATACGGCCGCGAGACAGAGTCTCCTCGCGCTGCATCCCGATTCTTTAACACGACAACAACTTCCATTCCTTACAATCGGCAGCCGCAATCATGGTAAGTTGCGATGCATTTAGCACCACCACATCTGGGAATGTCTCTTGGAGGGAAGATGCGTCGTTTTATTCACCCACTGACAACATCACTAGGCCATGCCCGCTGGCTATAAGCCATCGCCTCTTGGCTACGGCTCACCACGCAGCTCGCCCTTCCGCCGCCCTGAATCTCCTGTTTCGCCATCGCCGCTCCGGCACACTACCCCGACGGCATCGCCCTTTAGGGGCCCAAACACACCCGGCAACAACGACGACGGTCCCCGAAATGGTCTTGGCCTTGTCACAACACCAACCCCCTCGTCTCGCTATGACGGACGTGGCAACTCGACGACACCCGTGCTGACCAACAGCAGCTGGACGCCAAGAAACCAGCAACAGTCTTCTTCCCAACTTCAGCCGGCCGCCGACATCAGAAACACTGGCTCGTCATCACTATCCGCTGGCAACGGCTCTGCCATCTCCCAGCTGCAGGCCGCCCAGGTGCGCACGCTGCGCGAGGGTTTCCAGATTTTGGACCGTGACAGCGACGGCTCGGTCGGTAGAGAAGATGTGGCCGATATGCTGAACCAGTTGGGGCTGCCGTCGACGCCCGCGGACGTTTCCCAGTTCTTCCCGGCCGGTGCACCCCAGACGGTGACCATGGGTACCTTCCTCAACGCATTGGCCTCAGCTCTCGCAGCCTTGTCCCCAAGTGCCGAGCTGCTGTCTGCCCTCTCGGCCTTTGACGAGGACGACAGCGGCGAGATTGATGCCGCCGAGCTGCGTGATGCGCTGCTGCACACGGCCCCCGAGCCCGGTGAGCCTCAGCTGACCGAGGGCGAGATCAACCGGGTCATGCAAGGGTTCATGGGCCGGCGGGCGTTTACAAACAAGAGCAAACCCGGTCCTGGCTTCGGCAAGCGTGGGGATGTATTCAAGTACCAGGACCTCGTGCACTCGATTGCGGGCAGCGGCCAGGGCAGCAACTCGGGCGAAGGCAACGAGGCGGCCGAGTGATGTCAGTCAGAAAACGACTGGCCACTAAGTTGTATTTGCTATTTCATGGTTATGTGTTGGGACTCTTGGGTATACTTGTTTATTGTGTCTTATTGTGCTTTGTCATTTCATGGGATCGGGGAACGGAACACGGCAACATCGACAGCAATGCTATTTACATCTTGTTTTGATTTGTGACTGTGTTGCGGTGTATGGGTCATATTTAACAGCCACATAGTGGTGACGTATGAAGAGTTATTTGGATGCAATGATACACGCGCTGCCTGCGATGATACGTACTTTACTTTCCTATTTGCTCGGAACATCGGAGACTTCTATCTGCAGTGCGACTTGGAGGTCATTCGGCACTTCTCGCCGAATTGAAAGCTGCATACGGTGTCTATTCTGCATCGAGAGCAAAGAAACTTTCTATATAAAATTAAACTCTATCGATCTTGAAGTTATACCAAACTCAACACGATATATCAGAATAATACGTCGTCAAGTGATGGCTCCCAGCCTTGTGCCGGTTGCTGTTGACATTCTTGTCCTGAAACTTTGGGACCGTTCGGCTGGTGATTGAGCTGGCGGTATGGCCGCTGATGAGTCCCCTGTAAAACGGCACGTTACAGGGTCCAGCATCCAATTCTCAAGCGCCAAAACGTTGGTGTCAATTTCTGCCTGACCTTCAGGCTTCAGGCGGTCGTGAGTGAGGTGAGGTCGTCTTACAAGAGCTCCACTCTAATTTTGAAGCTAACGCCCGCTTTTCGCCCATTTTCCCTCTCCTGCCCCACCGAAGCTTCGAGAATCGTTCCTCGTTGCCCCAAGCCTGACGAATCCCGCGCTTTGGTTCCCGTAGCACTGGAACAAAAACCCGCATACAACGATATGGTCGTCCACTGCGACCCTCTCTGCAACCACTACAAACAACAGCACCCACAGCGCTTGCGGGACCGCTCCCCTCCCCTTCCCCTGGCAGGGCCGCCCGAGCCCGCTGCCGGCACCTAGTGGGAAGGCGCGGGCAAACACGTCAAGTGCCCGCTGCGCAACGGCGCTAAACTGGCATTTGGGGTCCAAGGTGGACGCAAAGTTGGGAGGATGGTCGTGGCGTTTGTTTTCATTTTTTTTTTCGAGGCACTGACAACAGAAGATCACAGTTGGATTTGGTACAGCTAAAGTGTGATGTGACAAGGTGACAAGAGAAGCAATTTTAAACTGTGCAAGTCCTTCCGAACGTGCGACAAAACAACGTCTGTTCCACGTGGGCGTATACAGTGAGTTTTGTTAAAGTTCTTGCAGGCTGTCCTCAAATCTGAGTGAAGACCCCTAACCCTAGGGCGCTGAGACATTGCTGATAGTGGCTGGCAACTTCGTAAGACAGCGGCTTCGGCGAAAATGACCGAGTGCGAGACGTCTGTTGTCAATGTCTAGTAGAAATTAATGTTTTCCAAGTCGATATTCTATCCAGAAAGCAGACGGAACAGACGGCCGGTTTCTGAGGAAGGAGCCGTTTATATATTGTCCGGTCCAAATAACAGACAGGGGCGCCTATATTCAGGGTCCTGCTGGTCTGTGTTGATGCCAGTTGGCCATAGCATACGAACAAAGTCAATATCGAATCGAAAAGGCTATCATATCTACGAACGGAGCAACTCTCCGCATACGAGTGAATATTGAACTTGTCTGGTTGTTTCGTCTTCGTGTCTTTTCGCCACGCCGCGTTCTCCGCATTTGTTGACTTGGCGACGCGTTTAAGAAGTCTCTCTGCATCCTGACTCGTGGACAGTCAGGCGGCGCTTTTCAACGCTTCCCCGGGCCTGTCAGTCTGTCAAAGTAAACAGAAGGTCTCTCTCCTGCAAGGCCCATTGGTCAAAAAAGCATCCTGTCTTTAGAAACTGGGAACGATCACCATCATCCAACTTTTGTTCGCACTGGTCATCCGAATGAGTGTTGTCCCAGCTCGACTAGTCAACGATTCCCAATAACCCGATAGTCCAATCCTTTGCAGATTCGGGGTGGGTTTGCCTGCAACCCTGGATCACATCGCTCGTTTTGGAGAACTGACTTCCTTTTGTTCCCATCTTGTTCAAGTGAAGAAAGGAGTATTGTTTTTATTCTGACCCCTTCGCTCTTTCCCCTCGTTGCCCCCTGCACAGACCATTACCTGCCGCCTGTACTGGTGACCTGTGGGGGCCTGCAGTCTGCCAGCGGTGGCGCAGGTAGCAGTGACGGGTCCAATGGGCTTGTCTCGAAGAGAGAAAGAGAGAGTGAGTGTTGAGGAGTAGAAATTTCCACAGGAGGAGCGACTGGCTTGGTTGGCCTGGGCTTTGTCCGTGGGCTGCTTTTGTCTCCTATTTTATTTTTATTTTCTCTTTATTTTCTCTTTATTTTATTTTCGGAGACCACCCTGGCCAACAAAGGAAAGAGCAGTAACGCAGACCAGAAAAAGGGAAAGAGCGCCCCGGACACAATCCACGAGAAATACAAATCCAAACTTCTGCAAAAACACCTTCAACTTCGCCCAGTTAGAACCGAGAAAACACTCGACACAGAATTCGACAGCCTAGAGAAAGCCCGCCTGCCAACGAGGCTGCGCCATGCACTTTGGCCCGACCAACCCAGTTTGACCCATCCAGCGACAGGCGCCTTGAAAACCGTGTCTCTCCCCAAACGACTTTCTCCCTTCTTTTTTCTTTTTCTTTCGAACTGCTCGACCAACTTGCCCAAAATACCGTTCACCCGCTCGCCAGTTGACCGTTGTCATACCTCCTTTCGATCCAATCCTCCTCGAACTCCCGTCGTCCAAACTGCCAGACGAATCTGCGGCCGTTGGAACCCAACCAGCGAGTAAACAAACATTCCAGCTTCGATCCCAAATCCAGCTTCGATCCCGAAAACCGACGAAAAAGAGTTCGAACGAGATAGGACGAGGCTACAATACAGTCCAGAAGAATCTTCGGATCACGCTGTCAACTGACCCAAAGACTTCGCAGCTGTCGAACGTCAAAGCCGTCAAGCTGCCAAAAGCCCGAAAAGTCACCAACGGTTGCCAAAAGTCGGGATTCGCAAGCTCCCGTTTTCATGTGGCACTACTGGCAGCTCGCCAACGGATAGCTACAGCGCCTCCTCTCTCAGTGCAGACAGTGCTACCAGCCTTTGAGTGAAACCCGGTTTACTGCATTTTTTCCCCTCCCACGCTCTTTCCGCCAATTTTTTCGACCCGACGCCAGGCTGCCCGCGGCAGGAGCGACTGCAAGGCAAAAGTTAGCGCGGCCCCCGATTATTCATAACGCCGAAAAACGCACCAGTCGCAATTACACACAGCAAATAGGCTGCTGGAGAGTTCGCTTCCGCTATCTCTCAGTGTGTGTGTGAGAGACAGAAAGTGAGAGAAGCAGGGACTAGGGAAAATCCAGGCAAAAAAAAAGCCCCCCAAAAAATCGACAGCCGCTTCAATGAAGTTTTTCAACAAAAAACCTTCCCGAAAACCCACAGCCAACGCTTCTGCTGGCGCACCACCATACGACGAGAACGAAGACGATTACCTCCCCTCGCCGGCACGATCAGAACCAGCTTCGCCCGCCAGCCGTTCTCCCACCAAGCAATTTGCAACCACGGCATCGCCCACAAAGGCATCGCCAACCAAAATCTCTACTAAAATCTCAGCCTCCTCTGCCTCGCCGTCTCTTTTCCCGTCCTCTTCGACGGGCACCTCCGGCTCTGCACGGTCCTCTCCCACCAAGCTCCGGTCCACGTCCCCGTCAGCGCAGCAGCCGTTCTCAAGTTCGGGCTCGCCTGCTGCTTCCCCTCGACCAAAGAAGTCCTCGTCGTCTTCTTCGTCGTCGCGGCATCATACTTCTTCTTCCTCACGGCACCACTACGACCGTGATAGAGCAGCTGCTGAACCCGGCTCGCCACTGACTTCGTCTTCCTCCGCCAACAACGTTGGATCCTCGTCTTCCTCGTCATCTCGCCGGCGAAAGATTGACCCCAACACCCATCCTCTCAACCTCCCTCCTGAGGAGCGCAAGCGCCTCTCTCTTCTTTCCGCCATGTCCAACCGCACTTCCATGGATACCGACCGCGAAACGCCCGGCGTCACGTCCGGTGCCGCCAGCCCCTCCTCTCCGAACCCCATGCAGAACTCACAGTCTTCTCAGAAGCGCTCTCAGTCACCACCTCAGTCTACGCCTTCGACGGCCAACGCACAGTCCTCTGCCTCAACGCCGCCGCCCGCAGCAGCAAGCAATGGCACCGTTCCTGTGAACGGCGCCACCAATGGCGATGTGCCTGTGCCCCCGCCGCACAAGACGCCTGCTCCCACGCCTGAGGAGGAGGCCGAGGCGTTCAAGAACCTGGGCAACAAGTACTTCAAGGAGAAGAGCTACATGGCGGCCATTGGCGAATACACAAAGGGTGTGTATAATCTCCCTTTCTGACGTTTATTTTAATTTTGTCTTTGTCACTAACAAAAACAGCCGTCAACTTGGTACCACAGTCTGCTACTTACCTGAGCAATCGTGCCGCCGCCTACATGTCCGCAGGCAACTACTCGTCTGCCCTGGAGGACTGTCTGCGCGCCACCGACATTGACCCCCAGAACCCCAAGATCCTGCTGCGCCTGGCCCGCATCTACACCAGCCTGGGTCAGCCCGAGGATGCCATCCTCACCTTTGGCCGTATCCAGCCGCCACCATCGGCCAAAGACATGGCCCCCGCCAAGGAGATGCTGCAGCACGTCAACGCGGCACGTGACGCCCTCGATAACGGCACCACGGGCTCCATGGTGCTCCACGCTCTTGATATGGCCGGCCGCCAGCTCGGCCCCAGCGCTGTGCAGCCCCGCAAGTGGCAGCTGATGCGCGGCGATGCCTACCTCAAGATGGGCGGCGAGAACAACATCGGCGAGGCCGCCAACATTGCCATTTCTCTGCTGCGCTACAACAACAAGGACCCGGAGGCCATTATCCTGCGTGGCCGTGCCCTCTACTCGCAGGGCGACAACACCCAGGCCGAGCGCCACTTCCGCCGTGCCATTGACCTGGACCCGGACGCACGCGACGCCATCAAGTGGCTGCGTATCGTACAGAAGCTCGACCGGATGAAGGAGGAGGGCAACAAGGAGTACAAGGCAGGCCGCTGGCAGGCGGCCATTGACAAGTACACCGACGCTCTCGCCATCGACCCGGCCAACCGCGGCATTAACTCCAAGCTGCTGCAGAACCGTGCCCTGTGCCGTCTCAAGCTCAAGGAGTACGACGAGGCTATTTCGGACTGTGACGCGGCTATCGCCCTCGACCCCTCCTACTCCAAGGCGCGCCGCACCAAGGCCAATGCCTATGGTCTGGCCGAGCGCTGGGAGGATGCCGTGCGTGAGTGGAAGGCCCTGGCCGAGCGCGAGCCTGAGGACCGTGCCATTCTCAAGGAAGTCAAGAAGGCCGAGCTCGAGCTCAAGAAGAGCCAGCGCAAGGACTACTACAAGATCCTCGGTGTCTCCAAGGATGCCGACGACAAGGAGATCAAGAAGGCCTACCGGAAACTGGCCGTCGTTCACCACCCGGACAAGAACCCGGGCGACGAGAACGCCGAGGCCCGCTTCAAGGACATTGGCGAGGCGTATGAGACCTTGAGCGACTCGCAGAAGCGTGCGCGCTACGACAGCGGCGAGGATCTCATGGACCCTTCGGACATGTTTGGTGGCGGCGGCGGCATGCACGGCGGCATCGATCCCGAGATCCTGTTTAGCATGATGGGCGGCCAGGGCGGTGGTGGCTTCGGCGGTGGTGGTTTCGGTGGTGGCGGCTTTGGTGGCGGCGGTTTCCCTGGTGGTGGCGGCGGTGGCTTCCACGGCGGCGGCCGTCAGCGTGGCTTCCCCGGCGGCTTCCAGTTCCAGTGACAACCCGCAAGGGAAGGAGAGGAAGACGAGGACGATGAGTATGAGGTCGAGAGTGAGGATGACGATGGCGAGACGCATTACGCCAAGGACTTTGAAAAAGACTACGGATGGAACGCCGCCTCGGCCGCGTCTCGGACGACTGCACGGCATGACCGGCTGCTCGCCCTGGTGCAGCGTGTCGGCATCTTTGTGCTGGCTGCTCTTGTCCTCCTACCGCCGGTCCTGGTCGCCATTCTAGCCGTCCTGGCCGGCCTGGTCTACCTCATTTTGCAGCGTGTCCGACCGCAGCTTCTGTCGCGCACGTAGCGGGCTGGGCCTTTGCCCTTCTTGTCTCCTCTTTTTGGGTCCTCTCACCTAGTCCTCGGGTGGCCGTTGTGTTTTGTGCTTGTTTGCTGTTTATTTGTTGAGAGAGGTTCCTCTTCTTCCCTTACCGGAAGGTTACTTTTTTCTCTTCCCCACCGAATGTGATCGTCAAGGTATATGACTTTTTGCTCTGGTGGTCCTCTTTTCTCCTTTTCTTTTCTTCTTCCTTTTTTTGTTTGTAATTTTCTTTTTCTCTCTCCCCCCATTCTCGCACCCACATTCATCTTGTCAATGGCATTTTCTGTGTCTTTTTGCTTGTTTGCTGTTTTCTTTCTACGCAGAATGATCCCAAAAAAGACTATTAGAAAAATTGCGTGGTGGTTCCTTTTCTCCGTTCCTGTTTTTGTCTTCTTTCTCGTCCATCATCATGTCTTCTTTCATCTCATTTTCATTCTCTCTTTATTTTTCAAAACTCAAAGTAGACTACCGGCGTCCCATAGGATAGAAGAAATAAAAAAAATCATAAAAAATAAACCAATGTTTAGACGACTGAGATATGTATGTATGTGAGCTGTGTGAGTTGTGATGTGTCTATTGGCTCTTAAGCGTGCAAGAGTCATGTAAGCTCCTGGTATACGTATTTATCCAGAATGACCCGTCACATCCTTTTCCCAGCCTTTTGGACAACGCATGCGGTTTCCTGGTTTGGACCGTGCCTCACCTTTTGCGTTTCTGCATATTTTTTACAGTTCCCACGTTTGCACGCGCGTGCTTTGTCCTCTCCCTGCGCAAGGGAAGGTGCAGCCTGCCAGATGGGACGTTATTGGGACGCTCTTGCGGTTTGCGGTTGGATAGTGTGTGCGATTTTGGCTTTTTGGCGGGTGGAGGGGCTCCTTTTGACTACCGCTTTGGGCAAGTCAGGGGTACTTGCCTTCTTCTCTGTGCTTCGAAAATAGGAGGCTTGTGCTTGCATAGTGCGGGATGAAGTCGCACAGTACTATACCAATTTCATATGCTACAATTACTAGCACACAGTGCAAATTTAAGCTCCATCCCGCCCCAATTACGAACGACGCCTCCCTGCTGGGGAAGGCCACGATTCAAGATGTTTGTGAACTTGAAAATTACCCTAAAGTTATATGGGCACTTTCCCTTGCTTGACCATTTTGCACTCTTTCGCACAATCCACTTCTGCGAAACGTCACCCTCTTCCAACGACAACCCAGCAACCTTGCTGCCTTTCCTTTTCTTTTTCTTTTCTTCGTTTCTCTTTTTATTTCTTTCTTTTCCCTTTTTCTACTTGATGTCCTTTTAGCTATCGATCCTCTCGACGTCTTTTTGTTTGCGCGTCGTGACTAGCTATCGATCGGATCACCAACTTTGAGACTTTGACCTGAACCTTTTTTTCTTCTCGACGACAGCATCGCAAATCTCCATCGACGACCTTCCGAACCTCTTTCCCTCCTTCTCCCCTGCCTCCCGGTCTCGCGCCGCCCGCCCGATACCATGGCCGTCGACTACGACTACGACGAGACTGGCGATCTGTGGCCGTTCTTCGTCTTCACCCTCGCCGTCATCATCACCTTGCCGTTGACCTATGTCCTGCTCAAGGGCCTGGGCAACCCGGCCGCCGTGTTCCCCCGCGTCCAGTCCAAGTTCCGCCACAGCCACTCTGACCTCGTCGATGCCGAGCGCGCCAAGTACCGTCGCCAGCAGCGGCGGCTGGGTCTCATCCTAGCCGTCGCTGTCGGTTGGGCCACAATGGGCTACATGCTGTATCTGATCCAGTTCGCCGAGGTCGCCAAGGTCGAGCGTATCTGGAATCCCTATGATATTCTTGGTATTGCCGACGTATGTTCCTTGACGCCCATTCCTTCCCATTCCTTCTTTTTGATCACCGCTAACAGACTTAGTCCGCCACAGAAAAGGTCATCAAGACCGCGTACAAGCAGCTCTCGCGCCAGTTCCACCCCGACAAGCGCAAGCCCGATGCGTCCAAGAACGAGACCATTGAGATGCTCAACGACCGCTACGTCGACATCTCCAAGGCCTACCAGGCGCTCACCGACGAGGAGATCCGCAACAACTACCTACTCTACGGCCACCCCGACGGCAAGCAGGGCACCAGCATCAGCATCGGCCTGCCCAAGCTGATTATCACCGACGGCAACGGCAAGTACGTCGTGCTGCTCTACTTCTTGTTGTTTGGCGTCCTGCTGCCCTACGTCGTGGGTTCGTGGTGGTACGGTACCCAAAGCCGATCCAAGGAGGGCGTCCTCATGGAGAGTGCCAACCGCCTCTTCCACGAGTATGCCGACGACATTGACGAGGCGGGCCTCGTGTCGGCACTGTCTACAGGCAAGGAGTTTGACGCCGTCCTGCCTGGCGACGAGGCCGATTCTGGCCTCGCTACGGTGGAGGCGCGCATCACTGCCCCTGCTGCCACCGCTGCCTCTGCCGACGACGAAGCTGCCACGACCGCCTCGTCCGCTCTGACTGTTGCCGGTCTCTCCACAGCCGACCGCGAGAAGCTCGACAACCTCGACAACGGCGTCCGGCGCAAGGTCCTGGCTCTTCTGTGGGCCTACCTGGGCCGTGTCGACCTCGGCGACGCCACACTTGAGAAGCACAAGTTCGAAGTCGCCCCGATTGCCAACACACTCACCCGTTCCTTCACTGCCATTGCGCTCGCCTACGGCAACACCGCTCCCGTCATCGCCTCCTTCAAGGCCGGCCAGCTCATCATCCAGGCCCTGGCACCCAAGTCTTCGCCACTCCAGCAGCTCCCGCACATCACGCCCGCGATCGCCAAGGCCATCGAGGGCGACTCCACTGTCACCATGCCCATCCAGCGTCTCATGGACCTGCCCGACGCCAAGCGGAGGAAGATTGCTGTCGGCAGTGGCCGCCTATCGGCCGACCAATACGAGGAGGCCGTCTCCGTCGCCAAGCAGCTGCCCCAACTCCGTGTCGCCAAGGCCTTCTTCAAGGTCCCCGGCGAAAAGCACATTATCCCGTCGTCGCTTGTCAGCCTGGTCGTCAAGGGCCGCTTTATTCCTCCTGGTTTTGCCGAGTCGGCAACCGAGGTCGACCCCTCCGAGTTGTTGGATGCCGACCCGGCCGAAGACGACATGGACGCCCTGTTGGGCCGGAAACCCAAGACCATTGTCGGCCGCAACCCTGACGGCACCGCTATTACCTCGGACGCCGGCAACGGCAAGCCCAACCTGCCTCCCCTGGCCTACGCCCCCTACTTCGGCCGCGACTACTCTCCCCGCTGGCACGTCTTCCTGACCGACTCCAAGCAGGGCAAGATGGTTGTGCCCCCCTTTACGTTTACGGCCTTTGACCGCCCGCTGTTTGAGGAGGACGGCAAGACACCGACGTTCAACATGCAGACACTGAAAGCGCAGTTCATGGCACCGCCCCAGGCCGGCCAGTACACGTTTGTGATGCACGTCATGTGCGACAGCTACATTGGCTTTGACACGAAGACGGAGGTGACGCTGGTCGTCAAGGACGTGAGCGCAGCGGCAGAGATGGCCGACGAAGACGAGATTAGCGAGCCTGAGGAGGGTAAGTCAAGTTCCTACCCCTACTCTAACAAATTTAATAAAGCAGGCACTAACAATACAGACTCCATTGCTGGCATCATGAATGCGGCCAAGGGCGCACCAGTAAAGAAGGCCAAGTACGAGTCGGACGAGGAGGATGACGAGAGCGGCACAGACGAGGAGGCCGACGACACAAGCGACACCAACACGGACACGGAAGATGAGGACTAGGTGGTGTGACCACTGTTGTCTTGATATTCTGTGGTTATTGTTTGTTTTTGCTTTGTTTCCCGCTGTACTATAATATATGAAAAAAGACCTTGCTCCTCTTTTCTTACCAGATTTTGGTTTATCCATACACGTCTTCTCTTTTGAAAGAGAGAGACGGTTAGAAGAAGAAAAGGACGGCAGTATGATGGGGGTCTTTTTACTAAATTCGGAATGAAAAAGAAAGAGAGGGGAAAACTCCATCTGGCGAGGCGTTCTTTTTGTTTATTCCTTCGTGCTTCACTTGTTTCATTGCGTTCTTCCCCTTAACTTGACGGGATGCTTTTCTTCTATACTAGATAAACAGAAAGATATATCATACAAAAATGGCAGCCTGTGCTCGATAAAATGCAGCTGAAGATGGCTCTATCTTCACAGTCGTAAACTTAAGATGCTATTGTGATTCTTCTAATGTTATTAAAATGCTAAAACGGCAAAATACGACTCGTATTACTATACTGGCACCCTTCTTGCTGTCTTTAAAGTATCCATGAACAATTTTAACTTTTCCTGTTTTTATTCTGTTTCCGTTTTCCCTTCTACTGCTTTCTCAAGGACCATCCAAGAAAAGAGTAAGTTTGATACGCAAATAAATTGTGAAAATAAACGCCTTCGCTAAATGCAGACCCTCGTCCACGTTGCCGTAGACGTCTTCTCGTTGCTCTCCTCCTCTCCTACTGCAACAGCTCCTCGCAAGTCCAGTCCTCGTAGAAACCGTCTGGCAGGTACCGCCGGACAATCAGAGGCACCTTCTTCTCGCGCAGCTCCTTCATGGCGATTTGGAGAGGATCCGTCTCGCCCTCGAGGTCGACCAGCACGGGAGCGTTCATACTGTCTCGTTAGCTGTGATCAATTTGAATAGAGTGCGGAGGTGTGCCTACCTAATCTGCAAAGCACGCGTGCCGAGAATGCGCGCCCGCTCGTACTTGGTCATGAAGGGCGTCGTCGTCCGCAGCTCGTTGGGAATCTTCTTGTCCTTGTGCGACTTGACATTGTTGACGCGTCCTCCAGTCCCGTTGGCATTTTTCTGGTTGGCGGCCGCCGACGGGTCGCCCGACACGATAATATCCATGTCCTCCTCGCCGTTGCGGTAGCCGCCGGCGCCCTCGCCCTCGTCGCCCTCCTCGAGCACTTCCGGGTCGTAGTACTCCTGGACATCGTCGTCATCGTACAAAGGCTCGTCACTGTCGTTGTTAGTGGGTGATCTTAGAATGCGCAACGTTGCTCGTATTTGTCTCTTACCCGCCGCCGGCTCCGCCGTCATCGTAACCGTCGTCCGACATTTTGCTAGTAGGCGAAAAGATTCGAGAAACGAGTGTATGGACGATCGAGTGAGCGTGGTGGTCGTGGGGTGGTTGCGATGCGACTGTCGTAACGTTGAGGCTGACGTTGCGAAAAAGAAGGTACAAAGGCTTCTCCCTAGAATTGTCTGTTTGCGAACAAAAAGGCTGCAAGATCGTAGGCAAGCGTTTCCTTCTGAAAAAGTTTGGAGGCGGCGCGGCCTCTGATTGGTCCATTTTGCCACCAGCAACAGCAGGAACAGCAGCAACAGGTGGCTGGATTAGGCTTATCGATAAGGCCGTCCCCCACCCGATTTTTTTCAACTTTTCGAGACTGTTCAATATTTTTTCTGCCTGTCGTATATTGTGGCTCTTCACCGCACACGGAAAGAGCGGGAGGACGACCACTCCTACGAAACAAAACGGCACACAAATATCGTCGACCACTTTGCAGGATTCACTACCAACACTTATACAACAGACGATGACCACACATTACTCTCCAAGACGAGAAACAAGATGAAGCGAAAAGCGACCGAAGAACTTGTGGCGGACCGGTCATTACCGCCCGACAGCGAACTGCATCAATTGAAAGGTTAGTCCAACTTGCAGCATAGGACGATGATATGGTGATTGAAAATGGACGAGAACTGACATGATACAGGCCAATCTACATCTACACAACACCCCAGCGAGCCCGAAACATCGACGGCGGACGACATCGAGTCCCAGGACGGCCACTCGGCCCCCTCCGAAGCACACACGACACCCGTCACCACCGCTCTGTCGACCGCCTCCCGCCGTTTTCCCTCGGACCTCAAGACTATTCCTTGCACCTGGCCCAACTGCACCAAGACCTTCAATCGTCCTGCCCGCCTCACAGCCCACCTTCGCTCACACACAAACGACCGCCCCTTCAAGTGCCCAGACTGCGACAAGACCTACCTCGAAGAGAAGCATCTGCGCCAACACATCAAAGGCTCCCACAGCCAGGAGCGCCAGTATGTCTGCTCGGAATGCGACAAGGCCTTTTTGACGGCCACCCGCTTGCGTCGGCATGCCGCCGTCCACGAGGGCCAGGACCGGTTTCGCTGCCGCGGCTACGACGACAACTGCACCAAGACGTTCCGCAAGCATCAGACTCTACAAAGACACATTCGTGTGGACCACCTGCACCAACCCGCATTTGCCTGCACACACGAAATTACAACCCCCGGCGTGGTGTGCGGTGCGCCAGCCACAAAGAAGCCGTGCGAGGCCGTCTTTGAGAGCACAGGCGCGCTGCGGCGGCATGTCGAGCGTGACCACACGGCGCCCAAGTTTTGGTGTGAGGAGTGTGGGAAGAATGGTGCCAACAGCACGGGCGGCATTGGCTTTGCCACGCGCGCTTTACTGGAAGCACACATGCGCCATGCCCATGTGGACTGCCCCTTTTGTGACACGCGCTTCTCGGGCCCGGCCGAGCTGCACAAGCACATTGACATGCACCACTCGGGCAAGAGCGTGGCCGACCGTAAGACGATTGCGTGCCCGCACGCGGGGTGTAGCAAGACGTTTACGCGGCGGGCCAATTTGAATGTGCACATTCGCGCGGTCCACGAAGGCCTACGGTTTGTGTGCGGCGACGATGCCGCCGATGCAGCGAGCACCACGACTGCTGAAGGCACCGGGGCCACTAGCGGCGAAAGAAAGACGTTCAACGGCTGGACCGACCCGGACCTGATTGCATGGGAAGCACGCAACGAAGGTTGCGGCCGTGGCTTCGTGTCAAAGATGAAGCTGGAAGAGCACATTCGGTATGTGCACCTGCGCCACGAACGGCCTGCTCCTGCACCCGTCATCGTTTTGAATGAGCAGTCAGTGTCGTCATTTGGCAGAGGCGCACTCACCAACATGCCGCCGCCACCGACGGCAGCACAGTTGGACGGCCTCGCTACACCCTCGGCAGACGTGCTCATTGATGCACTGCTGGGCACCAACCGTACACTGGTCTGCACGATGCCGGGCTGTGCCGCACGCTTTGTCCGCCACCACGACCTCAGTGTCCATCTCCAGCGGGGCCATCCATCAATCACAGACTCGGGCCTGGCCCTGAAAGCGGATGATAACGACGACAACCTCTTCAACCCGGACGAGTTTTGGATTGGTGGCGGTGACCACATGGACGACGATAACGACGCTACGCCAACAGCGACAGACGTTGCTAGCGCCCTCGTCGGCGACGACGACATGTTTGGCACATATATGGACATGGACAACATTGACATGGGCAGCCTGGCTGCTGCTGCCGCCGCCGGCGGTACTGAGAACATGCTTCCGCCACAAGTGCTGGTCAACAACAACGACCCGCAGTGGCAGATGGATGAGGCCGAGATGCGCCGCCTGATTGGCAGCAACGCGGCTGATGGGAATGGCAGTGGTGCTGCCGCCAGCACGAACATGAGCTTCCTCGACCCGAATCTGTTCATGTAGTAGGACCAGAAGATGATCCTTCGGAAGTTGACAGTGATGACTTTGATTTTGGCGTTTAAAAACAAAATAGATACCCATGGGACACAATCAGGATACATAAAAGCAATTGCATTTTCCAATATTATTTTCCAATATTTATTTTACGTTTTTGGGTTCGAAATTTAAATTTACTTTTATTTTTGGAAAAAAAAACCAAAACCAACCAAAAACAAAACAAAACAGATGAGAGAAATTTTACAATCATTGAATATGGTCCCAAGAATTCCTGTATTATGAAAACCTCTAGATGAATACTAAAATGATATACCAAAAAGTAAATATAAACCCAAACTGTGCTACAAAAGACAGATAAAAACTAAAACCGCGAATGCACACAAAACTCCTGTACAATGAATGAGTACCCAAGAAAACCATGTGGCCGTAAAACTAGAACCGAAGAAAGACAACAAATGAAAACCAAAAAGAGAGAGTAAAGACTAATCAGAAACACAGAACGAGGAATAGTATTGTGTTGAGTAGGCTGTTAATGCGTCCCGATGGCATTGCTCAGGCCCAACAGAAGCATACCCAAAAAGGCGAACCCAACCGTCAGCTGCCGGTTGTGGTGCAGCGTCAGACTCTCCACAAATAGCTGCAGGGCCACGGCAACCATGATGCCCGCCGTCACTGCAAAGAGTACACCATAGGCCGTACCGTCACCGGCGTCGCCGCCGTTGCGGGCGCGGTGCCGGAGCCACAGGGCAGCACAAGCGGCGCCCAACGGTTGACTGAGACCGCCCAAAGCGGCGGCCCACAGGATAGCGCGGATTCGACTGCCCAGGGCCATGTACAGCGGCAAGGCCATGGCGAAACCCTCGGCAATGTTGTGCACAAAGAGGGCCATAAAGACGTTGAACCCGAGGGCCGGGTTGGCGTGGTTGGTGGCGAAAGTGATGAAGCCCTCGGGAAACTTGTGGAGGCCGATAGCCAGCACGGTCTGGAGACCAATCGACAGGAAAGCATTGGCGGGGACGTGGTGGTGATGGGGTTTGCCGCTACTATGGGGCGTGGCGGCGCCAGCCTCGACATCGCCGTCGCTGTCGTCGTAGTAGTGATCGTGGCCGTGGTCGTGACCGTCGTGACCGTCGTGACCATGATCAAGGTGGCCGTCGTGGGAGTGGGCGTGGCTGTGACTGTGATCATGCTCGGCATCTTTGGAGTTGTTGCCGACCTCTTCATTAGAAACATTTGTTGACGACTCTCCAGCGCTGACGGTAAAGTGGGCGTCCTGGTCGTCCGTCTCATCGTGGCCATGCGCGTGGTCAACATGGTGCCTCCGTACAGTACCGCTGGCACCGGGCGACACGGGCCGGCTGACGGTCGTGCTGTTCTCGTGACTGTTGTCACCACTGCTCTCCTCGGGCACTACTTCGGGGACGTCAAGTGTAGTGGCAGCCTCCCAGTTGGAGGCCGTCGACGTTTGCTTGCTTGGCGGGTTGCTCATCAAAGCACTGCTGCGGATGGTGGACGTGGGCGTTCTCAGGACAATGGTTCGCTTGCATTCTTGACCGCAAGGGTCGGTGTAGCCGTAGCAGGGGCCAAACTCGTCGCAGTTAGATTTGACGTCCTGGACGAAGGAGATGACGCGGTTGCGGACCTCGATCATAGAGGGTCTGCGCAGGTTCGAGAGAGAGTGTTTGGGTTGGAGGGTGCGTATTGTCGACTGAGCTGACGTTAACTGATCTTGCGCGGTATGGGCAGCCACGACGGCATCGTCGCTTCCCGTCGAGAGCTGGCGCTGATGAGAGGGACGGATCATGGACGTCGGAGTGACGGAAGTATCGACACCGGCGCCAGCGAGGAGTGGAGTAGACTCCGTTGCGGCGGCGCCGACGTTGGACGAGTGGTGAGAGCCCTGGTGGAAGTACTTGCGGGAAACACGGCGAGGCTTGGTGCCGACGCGGAAGTGGGTGGCCGGCGAAGGTTCGTGGTGATGACCATGGCCATGGCTGTGTCCGTGTCCATGTCCATGACTGTGACTGTGGGCATGGCCGTCGTGTGATTCGTGATCGTCCTCGTCGTCCTCGTGGGTGTGGTCACAGTCGACAACATGAGATGGCATGAAGCGATGGATAATGCGAGACACAATCTGCATGCCGACAAAGCCCAGAGCAAAACCGCCAATCATGAGCAGGCCAGCGACCTGTTCGTTCTGGCCGTCGTTAATGAGGTACCGCTTGGACGATGGCAGCATAGAAAAGAGGGAGGAGAATATCTGCCAGTGTTAGCCATCAGGGTGCTAAGACGAAGGAATATATATATATATATATATATCGTGGACACAGGAACCTACCATAACACCAAAGCTGAGACTCAACGAGGATGACAAAAAGGCACTGCTGTCTTGAATGTTAAAGCTCTTCATGCCCGGCAGCTTGCGGATAAAGACATCGACACAGATGATGCAGGCGCCAAAGACACAGGCGACGGCGCTGATGGCACACAGGATCCATCCGCGTGTGTCGTTGGACATGCCATCGTCTGAGGACGACATGGCAACGATGGGTCGAGACGACGAAGTCGTCGACGTTCGTGATAGTAGTAGTAGGGGTGGAGAGGACGAGAAGGATGAGAGGAGCGTCTCAAGAGTTCAGACTAAGGAAAGGTTAAGGGTCCGTCGACGTCACAACCATCGTCTTTGGGGCTAAGGTGAGCCCGTAGCAAGACAAGGACAAGGATGTACGTGGTACAGAGAAGCTTCGTGGAAGACAGAGATCGAAAACAGATCTAGAAACAAAGAGGGAAAGATGGGAAAAGGAGACGAGACGGAAAGATAGCGCCCGCAGTGGAGGAGACGACTGTAGCGGATAGTGGGAAGAACGGAGGCAGCGGGCAGCAGACGGCGGTGGCGGGCAGACGGAGGACGTGGGATGGTCAGGGCCTGTGGTCTGGGCCTGCGTGTGCTGTGTGCAGGTGTGTGTTGGCTGCGTTGGCAGGCGATGGGCTGGCCGTCAAGGTGCGCAAAGTCGCCAAGTGGATGAAGACGATACGAGACGAGACGAAAGACGAGGGCAGCCTAGCGTGGGGTATAAAGACAGAGTGAAGATGAATATGAGGAATGGGTAGACGCCTGTTCTGCTGTTATGAAGAGAGCGATGTCGCACAAGATGAAGCTCAATCTGGCGAGAAAGTGGCGTTTGGTGATGTCAGAAGTTTGAAGTTTGTGATGTAAGAGGAAGAGGCCCTTCTCATGCAAATCAGTTGTCTGCTTGCTCAAAAGATGGAAAGGGCGTTGCAGTCCCCAGAAAGTGGCGGAAGTCGACGGAGAGGGCGGCGAACAAACAAGAGAGACACAAAGTAGAAGTGGAAGACCGCCAGACGGTCGGACGCAGCAAGGGAGGAGGTCGACTGCAGACTTGGGGAAGGAGCAGTGGTAAGGTAAGCGACCTGTCAAAGTGCAGGCAAAAGAGGAAAGAGGCGGGATCTACTCTAGATCGCGGCGTCGCGCGGCTGGTGATAGGTCATCAAGGCGCCAATCGCTCAGTGGGTTAGCGTGGGCTAACGACGGCGAGGCCAGCAGGGTTCTTGTTTCTCGGCTTTCTCAGCTCGAGGAAGGAGCTCGAGAACTCGGGCAGTTGCATTTGGCAGTTTTTAGGCTCACCTGCCCCATTTCCACAGGGCACCCCCACTAGCCAACCACAGGTGGCGGGTTCGAAACACGCCCTGAAGCAAGGACGGTGGAAGGCTCGTTGGAAGTACCGGCCCAGTAGCCTTTCTGCCACAATTCACCGCCAAAATGTTGAAATAGGTCAAGTCGCTGAAAGACACTTGTAGATCTACGCCGCCGTTGAATGTTGTGCAATGTCACAATAATTGTGAATAAATTGGAAAACACTACTAGAGCTTATGAAATTTCTGTGCGAGAATCTATCTACATTTGAATGATGATGTTGTTGTTGAAATATGTCCCCTCTCGGGAAGCTCCATCTTCCACCACAGTTAAAGCAGACATAGGCGCTGACGTACTTAAAGATGTTCACAACCACTTTACCCACAGCTCTCTGATTGGCTAGCTTCTACTCTCTACAACCGGACAGCCGTGCCTGGTGAGGAGAACGGAGAAGGCTGTCAAGCTCCAGGGCTCCGTCAAAGGCTCCACGGGCGCTAAAAATAATTTCAGGGGACCACCACCGCGAGCCGGCGCCAAAAACCGAAAAAGGAAAGAAAAAAGTTGACATCGACTTCACGTCGACAAGAGGATCTATTCTCTCGCCTCAACTTCTTTTTCCCTCCCCTACTCCACCCTGGCGCCAAATATGTCGAAATCCACCATTGCCGTGATCGCGGCCGCCAGTGCTGGTGTCGGTGCTGCGGCTACGGCGGCCATGTTCTCACTGCGGTCCAAGCCGGCCGAGCATGCAACTCCTGTTCCGACAGCCACGACCACAGCTACGACGACGTCCGTTTCGACAGCAGCTGTGCCAGCCACCAAGGTCTTCTCGGCACCGCCACCTGCTCTGGCACCGGTCCCGGCCCCACTCCCTCCTGTCCCCGCTACGGCCGCCGCTCTCGTCGACCCGGCCGGCCTCTTCCAGTACGGCTTCCCCGGTCCCGTTAATGATTTGGCCGCCCGCAGCGCCCTGGTCTCGTCCTATGATCGTCGCACACGCAACCCCCACTGGGTCGCCGAGCACATCACGCCGGCTTCTCTGGCTGTCCGCGACGGCGACCGCCAGCACAGCAACTTTGTCGAAGACACTGCCGTCCCCGAAATCTTCCGCGCCAAGCTCAAGGACTACTTCCGTTCAGGTTTCGACCGTGGCCACCAGGTCCCTGCAGCCGACTGCAAGTGGAGCCAGGATGCCATGAACGAGACGTTTTTCCTCACCAACATGTGCCCCCAAGTCGGCGAGGGCTTCAACCGGGACTACTGGGCGCACTTTGAAGATTTTTGCCGCCGGCTGACGACCCGCTACCCGAGCGTCCGCGTTGTGACGGGCCCGCTGTATCTCCCGAAAAAAGACCCTGTGGACAACAAGTGGTACGTCAAGTACGAGATGATTGGCAACCCGCCGAATGTGGCGGTGCCGACACACTTTTATAAGGTGATTTATGCTGAGACGGTGCCCTCGACGGGCCCTGGCGGTGGGAACCCGGGCACGGGCGCCCCTGTGGCTCTAGGTGCCTTCGTGCTGCCCAACGCGCCGATCCCCAACGACAAGCCGCTGAGCGACTTTGAGGTGCCCCTGGAGGCCGTGGAGCGGGCTTCGGGTTTGGAGTTTGCGGCCAAGCTGCCGCCCCAGCGCCGCCGGCGGTTGTGTGCCGAGGCGTCGTGTTCGCTGGTGATCAAGGAGTATGGCGACCGTCAAAAGCAGGTGACCAAGCAGCGGAGATAGGTTTGAGAGGGAGGATGACCTAATTTGAGCATATCTTATACGAGCATTCATAACCAAAGTGACAAACGAAAAAAGTAAAATTTGACGTAACTCGCTTGATATTACGGAGTATGTTGCACATGATCAAAAAACTACATGAAAGAGTAAACAAAACGCCTCGTGACCATGACTCCAAAGCACTACCATATCCTTTTTATCTTTCCAGTCAGAGCAACCTATCGCCGCTGTGTGTACTGCCCTCGCTTCTGCTCTTCCCGCAAGCTGTCTTCTTGGCTGGGGAGAGGTGCACGGTTCCGTTGTCCTCGGTCCTGGCCAAGGCCTGGCAGACCAGGAATACCGCCTGCTCCTCCCAGTCCAGGCAAGATGCCCTGGAAACCGGGTGGAGGTGGTGGAGGGACCATACCAGCTCCCAGACCGCCTGGTGGTGGTGGAATCGGTGGGAAGTTGCTTCCTGGAGGTGGCGGTGGCAGCTGGAAACCGGCCTTCTTCATCAGCTCTAACATGGTCGCCGGGTCGGGCGGGTTCTTCATGTCGACGCCCGGGATCAGCGGCGGGAAAGCACCGCCGGCTGCCAGAACACCGGGTGGTGGTGGTGGCGGCGGGATCATGCCCATACCCGGAACACCAGCACCACCGCTGCCGTTGGTCGTCGCACCACCCAGACCAGGTAGTGATAGACCTGGCAGCATGGGCGGTGGTTGTACACCATTTGCTGCTGCTTCTGCTGCAGCTACCGCGGCCGCTTGTTGTTGTTGCTTGGACGGCATCTTTTGGTCCACCAGGCCTTCGGCCTCGTCCTCCATTTCCTGCTCTTCCTCTTCTTGCCGCTGCCTCCGGTTGCCGCGACGGTCCCATGTACCCTGCGCCTCGGCCGCTGCCTCGCCAATATGGTACCGGTCGCGCGAGACGTCTTCACCGGGCCGCGCGCGTGTCCAGAACCGCGTGATGCGGTCATTCGAGCCCGACACCAGAATATGGCCCAGAGGGTGCCAGTCGAGTGACCAAATGGCAAAGTCGTGTGCATAAGGTACGCGGTGCGCTGGGTAGATGCTCTGTGCGGGCGCTGTAGTTGGGTCAGGGCTGTCATAGGGGGCAACCGTCACCGCCTGACCCGGCGGGGTGTTGGGTTCATCGAGCAAATAATGGAAGAGGGCACCGTCGCCGCCGCCTGTGCTCAACAAGTTGCCGTGGATCGGGTGCCAGGCGACAGTTGAGACATCCTTTTCGTGGCCTCGCAACAAACAAATGTCGCGCATCGTGCGCAGGTCAAAGACACGCGCCGTCTGGTCGCGTGCTGCCGTCGCCAGGCAATTGCCGTGCACGCGCTCAAAGGAGGTCTTTGTAATGGTGTTCTTGTGACCATGCAGTGTCGTCAAGCACCGGCCTGACCGCGGGTCCCACAGCTTCACCAAGTGGTCCTTGGAGCCGGACACCACCAGTCCCTTTGTCGGATGCCAGTCGCACGTCTTGGCGTCCCAGCCGTGGCCCGTCAAGGTGGCCTCGGGCCGTGCGGCCGCGAAATCGTAGATTTTCAGGGTAGAATCGTCCGACGCCGTCACAAACTTGGCATCTGTCGGCGCAAACGCCAAATCACGGATCGGGTCCGTGTGTGCCGACAGGTTCTCAACGTTGTTGAAGTTGGGCTGCCAGTATTTGATGTTGCCGTCGTGGTCGGCCGAGATCAGCCAGTCGTCGCTGTACGAGTATGCCAGTGCCCGGATGGCCGAGTCGTGCGCCTGCATAATCGTTTCAAAGTTGAACCCTGTGCCGTTCCACAAGGTAAACTCGCCGCTACTCGAGGCCGTCAACAGGCGGCGGCCCTCGGGCGTCCATCGCACAACGTTGACGGGGTGTTTGATCTTGTTAAGAGACGAGTGGAGGTGGCGGGTGGGGACGGTGTCGGCGGCGTTGGTGACGCGGGCGACGGGTGGGAGCATGTCGACAATGTAGCTGACGCTCGGCCGTTCAGACTCTGCGCCGTTGCCGGTGCCGTTGCCATTCCCATAAGAGGCATAGGCGTTGCGGTACTTGGGTTGTCGGTGGCGCATCCAGTGCACCAAGCTTGCGCCGTAGTCGGTAACGGGGCCTATATTGTCAGCATCTGAGCTCCTCAAATTCAAATACACTCCTTGGTCACGATGTGCTTACGCCGTCCTCGTGCCCGGACAAAGCCTTCGCCGTCTTGGCCCTGGCCGCCAAACCGGCCGCCATCTTGCCCGCCGTATCGACCACCGCCGTCCTGGCCACCGAATCGTCCACTACCGCCGCCACCACCACCTCCACCACCACCGCCGTAGTCCCCTCGTGGATCGTACGCCATGGTCTTGCGCACGCGCCCGATTGGACAGAGGCTGTGTGTTGAGGAAAGCTCGACGAGAGCTGGATCAGATGCGGTTCAGCTTTAGGATGTGAGGGTCGTCGTAGGTATAGTAGTCGCCGTTGGGGGCACAATGGGTCGTCGTTTGTCGTTGTGATGTGCACTGGCCGTCGTGGCGGTCGTCGTGGATGCGCTGTCGCTGCTGTCGTGGTCGTTGATGCGATGCCGTTCTTTGGAGCTGCATTTGGCAGCCGCGCTTTTTGCACACTGAATCGCGTTTTGGTGCAGCTGGGGTAGTAGCAAAAGAGTGGAGCCCAGCCTCACAACGAAGAGCAGCGCAGAATCCAGAATGGAGCACGGGCCACTTTAGCTCTGCCATCTGAAGTTGGTCTGGCCGCCGCCTGTGATTGGCCAGAATTGAGCTCTTCAGTTGCCACCACCAAAGTCCGCTTTCGTCACTATGAATGTGAGACAGACAGCAAAACGTACCTTTTTTTGTTTCGCTTTTCTTTTTTCCTTTTTTCTTCGTTTCCCAATTTCTATATGTTTTACTCCCCCAATCTGCTTCCCCCTGGGGAGGTGTTGATCATTGTCCAACCCCACGGATTCCAGACATGCCGGTCGTTCCTTCCTCGCCCGGCGTTCGGACAAGAATGAACACAGCCCTTTCCTCCACGCGTCTGCAATTGCTCGGCTATGAATGCCAATACTTTGTTTTCTCTACATGTCCTTCTTGTCACATCACTAGCTCGCCATCCCTTTCTATTTTGGGTGCATTTTTAGTCAATTCCTCCCTTATGTACTCCGTATCGAAGTATCGTTTCCTCTCGCTCTCTCTCTCGCCATTTTGTTTCCAAAAGTCTGCAATCTTTTCCCCGGCCCTGGTGTCCGCGCCGGCCGCTATGATTGGCCCCCGGGCCGCAAAAAGCACAGAACTAAATCGATGCAAGCTGCACAACATGGGCGCGGTGTCAGATACATCCACAAGGAAGGGACAAACAAAAACCACAGTCTCCCCACCGCTCCCGAAGGCGGTATGTGTCTTTATCAGGCCTCTGTAACACTCCAACGCCTTGTAGCATCTATCGCCTTCCAGCATATACAGCGCCCTTTTGCACTTTCCAGCGAATTTATTGCTTTTAATTTATCTCTTTTTCATCGTTTTAATTCGTCTCTTCAATTCGTCGGTTCAATCCAGTCCCTCAATCTTACCTTCCAACGCATTCAGTGCTTTCAGAGCGCTATATCGTTGTGCTAAAAAAAACAAGTCTAAGTGCACAGTGGCCACAGGCCCCCCTGTTGAGCCTCTCTGGTCTTGGCTTTTGATATTACGTTTTGGCTCGGCATGTGGTTTTTGTGCTCCCCCTTGTGGATGTACCATGCCTTCTGGCCCACAACATGGTGTGCAGGCGGCGGGCAGCCGGTGAGCCGCCGCTGGACAATGATACGTTCCTGGGCATGCTTTTAATGTTCTGGACGAGTCCTGGCGTGCATAAGTGTTGTTGCAGAAAGTAGAAGTAGACGCAGACGTGGATGCAGACACAGACTTGGTTGCCCTTGGTTGCTTCTTCCTTGTTTTATATTTTCAAGATATGAATCTTACGAGTATTCGCCGCTATCTTGGAGTTTCTTTCTTCTTGACTTTTTGCTCGGACCTGTTGTTCCTGATGTACCTGTCGTTCCTTCCTTGTCTAGATCCTTGGCTGTCTGTCCACGGCATTCCGCGTACTCGTCTCGTTCGCATCTCCATCGACTTCCTCAATCGTTTCCCCCTCTCCCCGAGCTCCCCCCCTTCGGTTACAGCTCACACCACCATTGCTGCTAGCCGGTGCAACTGTCTCGTCTCTTTTTGTTCTTCGTTTCTTTTCTCCTCTTGTCCTTTTCTTGCTGTGACTGAGTGACACACCAAACGGCCGCCGTCTGAAAGCTACGACCGTTAGCCGAAGGCCTCTCAGTCCCCAGTATCGACCCAAGTTTTAGCCTCCAGCCTATCGTGCCAATCCATCGTGGTTGGTCCTTTCAAACTCGATAAATACTGGAGTGATGCCAATCAACGCCAATCAGTCGTCAAAACCCCCGCAACATTAGCGAAGTTTCCCGAGCTACAGGGCTGTCGATGATAAGATACAAGCTCGACAAGATAGTGGACATTCATGAAGGGATGCAACAGATCGATGCAGAATCACAAAGACGTTGCATCTGCCAATGCTTCCCGTGTTTTGTGTAAATGTTCACAATAATTGTAGATTGCATCGATTGCGCGATAGGGATTTGCTCATTTGCGGGCGAGTATGTGATTGGAATTGCATGCATTCGTCAACAGAGGCGAGTTGTTTTGCCTTGCTTGTCTCTCTCTCTGGATGTCTCTCCAGGTCTTTCCACCGTCGGTAACCGTAGTCTTCTATCTGGCGTTTCTTGACTTTGGGAGTATGTCTCTCGACTGTCTCACTCCTTCCCTCTGCTTTCCTCTTTCGTCCCTTGTCTTGTCTGTTGGTTCCTTCCTGACAGGTACAATAAGAGAGAGATACGGCGAGATATGTGCCTGTTCCAAATTCCATATCACACCTCAACACCCCTGGGCGCACTTTGCTGACTCTTGGCCATATCTTTTGTCGTTTTCTTTTTCGTCTTTTTCTCTTGTCTCTTTTTCGTGGTTCCTATTTACTCCTGGTCTTGCGTTATTCTCCGCCGTGTTAAGTGGTACGTATCATACCTGCGAAAGCGCCAAATGATATAAACGGTCGTCCCTTCCATCTTTGGTCGAGTCTTTCTCGAGTCCTTCTCTTTCCTGATCTATCCTACAACGACTTCTCCCGCACCTTCTTCTTTTGTCGATAAAATATTTTCACAGTCGCTCTTACTTTCGGCGTTCGATCACATTCTCCTGCATCTTCTTCCTCGCTCTTTCCCATTTTTGTGTCGAGTGTCTTGTCCTGGTTCCGATTCAACCCTTGCCCAGCTTAACAGTCGCCACTGCCAATTCCGAGAAAAGAAAACTTGACAGTGCGCAGCCTCGGCCCACAGCATAACGCAACGCCAAAAAAAGCACTGAAATTTTTGGGTTCGAGCTTTTGGCTGGCTCGCTACGTAACTGGCCCGAGATTCGAGCAAAATTGGCGGCCGCCTGAAAGTCTCCTGTCACAGGCCTGGCCATTACAACGCTACCACACGCTCGCCACGCTATTACGTCTAGAAGTCTGCCCCCGAGCTTATTTTTGGGACGGAACCAAGGAGCTCGTTGTCTCTTTGTTATTTTCTTCCCCTCCCTCCTTTTGAAGTTTTTTTTCTCTTCCCTCTTTTTTTTATCTCTTCTATTTCATCGCCATGAATTCCTCGACAATCGGTCTTGCTGCACATCTTGCAATCGGCAATGGACGAAGCAGCGCCATGGACTCGCAACAGCAACAACCAGCACCTCCCGTGAACAGCGGCACGAAACGGGTGTTTCCCCTAACAGGCAGCGGCGCCACTGCCAATGCCAATGACAGCATGGGCTCCACTAGCGCAGCTTCACATGCAAATGTCTGCGCAAATGCAGCAAATGCAGCAAATGCCCAGAAAGAGGCAATCGCGAACGCAAACACAAACGCGGCAAAAGCGCCCCTGTTAGACACGACCAACACGATGCCCGCCAACGCGAGCGGCCTCACGCGGCGCAAGGTCAACTCTACGGCGACAACAGCGACTACAGAGAAGGACGACAACGACAGCGACGGCCCGACCGAACCGCAGCACGATGACGCCACGATCCAGCAGCTGCGCAAGGCGTTCCAGCGCAAGTATCGCCATGTTGCCGCCATCCACTCCAAGACGCAGCCATCGTGCCTGAGCCACGAGAGCACGGTGTCGCCCTCCTTTCTTGGTTTCCGCAATCTCATGGTGATTGTTTTGGTCGCTGGCAACCTGCGGCTCATGATTGAGAACATTCAAAAGTACGGCGTCCTCATCTGCGTTCGCTGCCACGACTTCCGCCAGCACGACGTCCTCCTTGGCCTTGTCCTCTTCCTCTCGATCCCCCTCCATCTTTTTGTGGCTCTGCTTATTGAGCACGGCGCTGCACAACAGGCACAGGTCTGGCGGAAACGGACGACGGCGGCGAAGCTACATAAGAAGCAGGCAGAGGGTGGTGGCGCTGGAAACGGTGCTAAGAGCACAACAGGTGCCTCCAGCCCGACCGAAGACGAGGCTCGCCGGTTCACGGCTCTGTGGCAAGTCGTCGCCTGGCTGCACGCTATCAACATTTCGCTGGCTCTGGCCATTGCCTCCTACGTCGTCTACTTTCATATCCACCACCCGCTGGTCGGCACGCTCGTCGAGGTCCACGCGATTGTTGTCTGGCTCAAGACGGCCTCGTATGCCTTCACAAACCGCGACCTGCGCCATGCCTACCTGCACCCGTCCCGCGGCGAGCGCGAGGCTTTGCCCGCCCTGTATGCGCAGTGCCCCTACCCGCAGAACATTACCATGGGCAACCTCATCTACTTTTGGTGGGCGCCGACGCTCGTGTACCAGCCCGCCTACCCGCGCGCGCCGGGCCCGATTCGCTGGATGTTTGTGGCCAAGCGCATGGCCGAGGTCTTTGGGTTGAGCGTGTTCATCTGGTTCTGCAGTGCCCAGTATGCGGCGCCCGTCCTGCAGAACTCGCTCACCAAGATTGCATCGCTCGATATCTTTGCCATTCTCGAGCGTCTCCTGAAGCTGTCAACGATCTCGCTCGTCGTCTGGCTGGCCGGCTTCTTTGCCGTCTTCCAGTCGTTCCTCAACGCCATTGCCGAGATCACGCGCTTTGGCGACCGCGGCTTCTACGACGACTGGTGGAACAGCGAGAGCCTGGGAGCCTACTGGCGCACCTGGAACAAGCCCGTCTACCACTTTTTCCGGCGGCACGTCTACTCGCCGCTGCTGGGCCGTGGCTGGAGCCCGATGGCGGCGTCTCTCATGGTCTTTGTCATTTCGGCGCTGCTGCACGAGCTGGCCGTCGGTATTCCCACGCACAATATCATTGGCGTGGCCTTTTTCGGCATGCTGCTGCAGCTGCCCTTGATTTTTATGACGATGCCGCTCGAAAAGATGCACTCGGCGACGGGCCGCCTGATTGGCAACTGTACGTTTTGGATTTCGTTCACGGTGTTTGGCCAGCCGTTTGCGGCGCTCATGTACTTTTATGCATGGCAGGCCAAGTACGGGAGTGTGAGCAAGCAGCTGGCCACGTAGGGTGGCACGCCTCTCACAGTCTTTTAATTGCAATTCTTAATGGGAGGAGCGGTGCATACAGACTGCATGGAAACGGGTTCTCGGGGCAATAAGAGCACCTCTAAAAAAGGAAATTCTCGGTGAGCTTTTTCGTGTCGTACATTGGCTGTTATATGACACGAAAAAGCTCACCGTCTGCCCTGCAAGTCAAGACCCGTCCTTGGGGGCCAAGCACAGGCGCTGCACAGCCTAGCATAGGCGCTAAGCATGTCTGCACAGGTGTGCACCGTCTGCAAGGGTGGTGGGAAAAAATCCATTTGGCATACGGGCGACTCAGATCGGCTCGTAGTATCTATGAAGTTTTTACCTTTTACACTTACATTTATAGTCTACAAGTCAGGATCCATACATGAAGAACTTGGCAAATTCATCGAAAATACCTCGTTCGACTTGATCCAAACTTGACCGCCGTCCGTCAAGGTCTCTCAATCTCACTTTTTATAGACAAGGAATTGCAATTGCTTCTATTTTTCTTACACTCTATGTCTGCCCGTTTCATTGGGGAGACGAAGTCTGGACAACTCACAATGTCCTATCGAAGACTGGCGGATGACGAAGACAGCGAGAAACACGACAATGAGCTGTTCACAGATGATCGCAATGCACCCGTTCCAAGACGGGTATTACGGCAGTGTCAGTCGACACCTTGGCTCTACATGTTTCATATCGTGTTGATATTTGGAAACGTAGCCTTGTTTGTTGTTCTGAACTTCAAAGTGGCATCGGCGGACAACCACCCACCGATGAAAAGCTTCCCAGGTACGATGGTCGAGCTCTCTCCCCGCGAAACTCACTAGAATACGAAACTCATCACAGTTGGCTCAAGACAACGATGTTGTTGGGTACCAATGGCAAACATGGAACCTCTCGCTGGGCTCGATTTCTCCATACACTGCACCTCCCGGGCCAGAAGTCGACGCTCGCTGGGAAGAGATAACTGCAAATCCCCGTTCAAAAGGTAAGATAATGCCGGCACTCGGCAAGTGCATGATCGAACAGACATTGGAATGATGCTAACGTACGTTGAAATTGAGTCGATGGTCTTCTCGTTACGAAGGCGCAGCTAGATCGCTCAGGCAAAGGCCCGACATCGATTGCCTTTTCGAATGGCAAGTATATTGCACTGCCGATTGTCTTTCATCAGCTTCACTGTCTGGTATGTCTTTTCCCCGTCAGTTTCGAAAGCAAAAAAAGCAAGAAGCAAAAAGCAAACCAGCTTGGAAAATTGTTGCTCATACGGAAGGACAATAGAACCACCTGAGGAAGATGATTTATAAGGATCATTATCTCGCCCAGCTTGAGGATGGGGGAATCCTTGAAGCTCACACGGGTAAGAGTTTATTCATACATCTCCTCTTCAATTTTTTTCTGGTCTCGTTGTCACCTATTCTTTTGTCCCGTTACTGTTGCTTACGTTTCAGCCCACTGTATCGACTCTCTTCGGTCCTCCTTGCAATGCTCGGCCGATACAAGTCTAATCATATTTCATTGGATTGCCGACTATGCCATCCCTTGGGCTAATTTCTCCAGCACCCACATGTGTCGTGATTGGGACAAGTTACTGGATTGGGCGCATTCAGAATACGAAGAAATGGTGAGCCTTTCGAAGAATGGCCAGGGTATACGACATCCCGTTTTTGGAAATTGGCCAGTGAAGCTCCTTTCCACGTCCCTTTGAAAGAAGAAGACGTACATGTTCTAGATCGTTAAGGCTAAGAAGCGTACGATGAATTTACTGTTTTGTCCAATGTATTACAAGAGAGTTGGTCGTCTGAGCATGCACTGCATCGGCATAAAGCGTGAAACACTGTTCTGTTATGCCGTTTACTTTTCCAGGGCATTGTTTTCGTTCGTAGAGAACGCTGTTCATCCTGAAGTTGCCCATCCCCATGATGTACAATCCCCGTCCAGATCCAGGAAGAACACTGGACAAGACGACGTGAAGCGTCCTGTGAGGTCTGTTGCTGTGTGACCCGTCACGTGCTAAACTCCCTGTCTGCTTCCTATCCATTGCCACGAAAGTTTATCTTGTTATGTTGCTCTGGCCAATGGGGCCGTTTCTTGTCATATCGAACTGCCCGAACTGTACAATAGCCCACGACGTCCAATAACAGCCGGTGGCATGCTATGTTTTATGGCGCGGGGTCGTGAATTTGTCTGCTGCTGTGCCGCAGACGTGGCGTCAAATACTTAAATACTTGACTGGGAGGATGTCCGGCAAGAAATGCCTGGTAGCGAGCAATACTTTTTTTGAGGAAGCTACGTCGTACATCATTCATATATACTTCTCCGGTACACGCGTTCGATTCAAACTAGACGTTGGATATCACGGTTATGGCATCGACGAGCGGGTTCCTCGACGACCCGAGGTTTAGTCAAACGTTCGAGATACCTCCGAATCCAGCAGAGGGACGGGCCAGCCCTTTTCGGGTCAAATATGCCGACTATGGCTATCGCAACGAGGCCCATCCCGAAGAGGAGAATGTTTTTCTCTTTTTCAGCTCGATGGTTGGTTCTCGCCTGGTCCACGTTGCCAAGGATGAGATTGCCAAAAAGCATAAAGTTCGCATCCTGAACCCGGACCGCCCTGGCTTTGGGGGCACCGACGGCATCGAGGTGGAGCAAGTCATGGAGACTTGGCGAGGTACATGAATAATAATCACTTCACGCCTAGTTTAGTCGTCGTCTACTTTGCCGTATTTACATTCACAGAAACAATTGTAGCGCTGCTCAAGCATCTCCGGATCAGCTACGTTTCCGTCGGTTGCCATAGCGGCGGAACGATCTTTGCCCTGGATCTTCTCCTCCACCATCCCGAGGTGATGGACCCCAACAAGAAGGCATTCCTTGCGATTGGCGCACCGTGGATCCTACCCTCGCACACAAGCTCGACAATGATGGCGGCCGTACAGTCTCTCCCCTCGGGCATACTCAAACACACCGACAAGGTGGCGCGACTCATCAACAACCACATCGGTCCCACCGTGGGCTTCTGCTTTTGGCTCGGCTCGGCTGTTGTCGCAAAAGTCACGCCAAAGACGTCACGGAAACGACTTACAAAGGCAGACAGTAAAGAGAGTAATCCCGCGGAAATGGAAAGGGAGGGCGCCAAGCTCGAAGACGACCTGTGGCCGAAGATTATTCAGCGAATATACGCCGAAGGTGTCCAGGGGATCTCGTCCGATGCATTGCTGTTCCTCCAAAAACCAAAAGGAACGAATGCCCAGTCCAACTCCGGGTGGGGCGACTGGGGTGACTACGATGCCCTTGTGCCGCGCCTGGCAGAGACTCTTCGCGCGTCGGGGAGACGACTACTTGTTGAGGTGTTCTATGCAGAGGACGATGCATTGATCGGCGGCGGGGGCACAAAAGGCCCGCAGGTGAGTTGTTTCCTTGCGACGTGACAGAAACCTCGTCCTTGCGTTTACTAACGTGTTTTACATTTACATTTAGTGGTTTGATCAGTGCTGGGAGGCTGCGAAGCGAGACCATACTATTGACTACGGAAGCACGATCGTAAAAGGTGCAGATCATGATGGGATATGGAGCTTGCGATGGGAGGCTGTGAAGAATGTGTTTGAGTTGATTGGTTCATCCGGGGAGGAAACAGGGTCATAGATATCTTACTTGGGCCTCAGTATTAAAATAACCTCGTCGAGCTCTGAGTACGGCAGGGCCTTTAACGAATTCAATGGTGCCATGGTCGATACATGCGGACTTAAGCATCGTGTACCAGTTCGTGTAGTTGGTCCTCGTTAACTTCGGGACGAAGTAGCCCGTCTGGTACGGGTGGGGTGTCTGGGAGTCCATGGCGTCGAGAAGTCGTGATGTTCCGGCTCACAGGTAGGTCGGAATAGGGGTAAATGTGCTGGTCGTACGCGAATCCACCGCGCACCCGCAAAAAAGGGTCGTTTTTGGACGTAAAATGGTTCTTTTTACTTGCAAAATAGCGATGAATGCAAGGATGCACACAGCAACTTGATAAACGGAAAGCTCGAGGCGCGAAAGGGGTCATAACCTGTTGGGCAATGTGCATGACATTCTATGGAATAGACAAGTCAGGCCTCTCAGGGGCAGGACCACCTATCTCGAGCCCATCACGTGACGCACATTTTATAAATATGGTGGGAAATGGAAATAATACAGTTGACCAACAACAGTGGTCCTTCCTAAACAATGGTATCCTTGAACAAACAACTTAGGACGCTCCGCGTCGCCAACAATGCTTCGTCAACTCATACACTCGCACTCTGTGTTCGTTTAAAGAAACGGAATTTTTGTGCCCACCCGCTTTCTGTACTGCACGTAGTCGTCCCCGAAAAACCGCACAAGCAGCGTCTCCTCATGCCGGATCCGCATCGAGAAGAACCGCCACAGCACCGCCGTGTAGCCAGCCAGGCACATGACGTTGCCCAGCACGAGCTGTGTGCCCAGCGCCCACCAAAAGAAGCCAAAATAGCTCGGGTGACGGAACAAGGCGTAGACGCCGTCCGTCACCAGCGCATGGCTCGTCGCCTTCTTGTGCTGGATGGTGTGGTTGAAGCTGCGGCCGGCCTGGACCATGGCGGCGGTGCGCACACTCTGGCCAATAGCAACCACTAGGAAGCCGGCCATCACGACGGCGGTCCTGGGAATGGTGAACGGGAGGTACGACCAGACGTCGACGTTGCGCAACAGAGTGTACCGCACCAGACACTCCATCGACGCCGCCAGGTGGGCAATGGCATAGGCCGGCCAGTTGGCCGTCAACAGAAACGAATCGATACTGGTGGCCTGGGTGTTGTACCGCGCCGTCGTCCAGAACTCGAGGAAGTGAAAGGTAGAGAGGGCGGCCAAAAAGAAGGGGAGGCGCCAGAGGGGGGACAACAAGTCAATACCGGTGGTGCCTGGGAACAGACGGGGCAAGAGAGCAAGGAGAGTGCCCAAAAACACGCCGACAACGAGGGCGGCACCGAGACAAAAGGCGCGTAGGGCGATGCCGGCCAACGACCGTTTTTGGCCCGGGTAGGAGGCGGCGTCGGGCGGGAACCCTGTGGTCGGCGTCTCTGGGGATCCGATGCCGGGAGGTGGGACGGCGTTACTTGACTGGCCATTGTGATGGGATCCCAAGGAAGCCGATGAGGCAGTCGAGGCAGTTGAGATGGGACTGCAAAAGATGTTAGACGTGAGAGTTCAAAAAGGGGGCATGAGAAAGCAGAAATCTCACCTTGGCCGTCTCAATGTTGCGCCATTCGCACTGATATCGATACCCGTGGAGGACTCCATGGTGAGGGAAGAGAGGTGAAGGGGGGGGGAATGAGAGGAGAGGCTGAAGAGGCTCAAGAATGAGATATGACGAAATAAGAATGAGTGAAGCTGTATTTCGTTTCTGAAGACCTTGTCGAGTCTGAGACAGAACAGACGGGAGAACAGACGGGAAAGCAGCCCTTTTATTCACCAGCTGGGGTGGTCGTGCACGTAAATTGTGACTCTCTCTGCTTGCACCCTGCCCCTTTTGGCGTTGCTATTGTTGCTATTGTTCTCAACCTGTCAATGCAGAATGTTGTGTTGGTTGTTGGTTGTTGGTTGTTGGTTCTTGGTTCTAACATTTGTTTGAAAGAGATCGATCGCGACTTGAAAGCGCGCTGCCCACGCTAAAATTTTGGAGCAAAAGCTTCCACCTGCTGCTTTCGGAGAAGAACAGAACGTGGCGCTAAAACGGTCAGCTAAGGGTCGCTCTGCCGCGCCTGGCCGGCGTCTTACCTAATAAATGCAACCCTCCAGAGAGAGACAGTTGTCAACTCGAACCCGATCAATTCGTGTCGATGCAGATTGTGATGTCCTAGAAATCGTTGAACGACTATTTTTATATTTATTTATTTAAGTTGACATACTAGTTTAACATGACGGCGACTACCGAACCAGATGCCATGTTCTGTGTGGTCTGGCACGATCTGGCTCGCCGCCGAGATTTACCCGCCAAACAGCGCTGAATGACACTGAAACCCACTGACGACGTATGCCAAGTGATGCGCTAGAGTCGCTGCACTCTAGTTGTCTTCATACAGTATGGGGGTTCCACTTGGACAACCCCTCCGGTCTGCACCAATTGACCGCAAATGTCCCAATTGTTCCAGCTCCTTCTTGGAATACGGGCAACGCCCAGCACTGCCTTCGCGGGTTAATTACGACCTGCCCCCGTTGCGTTGACAAACGCCAAACGCCGTTACAACCTGACGGCGTGATTCTTGCCTTTCTTGGCCGAAAGCTCCGCACTTGCACTGGACACGTTAACACGACAAGACAAGTTGGAAATCACGACAGCGTCAGAACAGGAAATACGACACATATAAAGGACGTTCTGCCCAACAAGGTAGCCGTGTCAATTGTAATTGTATTGTACATATCATTACACTCTTTATACACACTCTTTTTTTGACGCTCCCTCGCTCTCAATATGGCCGCCCCCACCAACACCGCTCCTGTGCCGGCCGAGTCGGTTCCCACAAAGATTCCCTCCACACCCGAAGAGCTTAAGGAGAACCGCCGCCGCATGCTCGAGGGCGAACTCTACTTTGCCTTCACGCCCGACCTCATTGCCGAGCGCCGTCGCTGCGCCCAGGCCTGCCACCTCTTCAACCAGGCACAGCGCGATGCACCCCGCCGCGACCTGGTCGCGCTTTGGAAGAAGCTGATTATGGACGACAAGCCGCAGCCGCCGCAGGCCGACACGCCCGAAGCCGACGAGGCCCTGTTTGGGGACGAACCATGGGTCGAGCTGCCGCTGCGGGCCGACTATGGCTACAACATTATGCTGGGCGAGGGCGTCTATGTCAATGCCAACAGCACATGGATCGACACGTCGCCCATCCGCGTGGGCGCACGCACGCTGATTGGCCCCAACTGCTCCTTTTATAGCGGTGGCCACCCGCTGGACGGTGCCGTGCGGAACGGCATCAAGGGTCCCGAGTCGGGCAAGCCCATTGTTATTGGCGAGGACTGCTGGCTTGGCGGCAATGTGACGGTGGTGCCTGGTGTGACGATTGGTGCGGGCTCGACGGTCGGCGCGGGCAGTGTCGTGACCAAGGATGTGCCGCCGCGGGTGATCGTCGCTGGTAATCCTGCGCGAGTGATCCGGAAGTTGGACTGAACACCGCAAGGGGACTCGGTAGAAAGGATGGTCGAGGAGAACGTCGACAGTCGCATCGTAATCGATAGATCGATAATAGAAAGCCTGTTTTTTTTTGTTCTTTGCACTTTGCTCGCTCACAATCCGCCCTGTATACTAAACGACGAGATGACAATGACGAGCAGGTTCGCCCAGCCCCAGATGAAGGGGATCCACGTCGACATCCAGAATGGGCCGGCAAGGTAGGCTGCGCCAATACTAAGGGAGGAGCGTTAGCGACGACCGCACCCTGCGTAGCAGGTAATCGTAATTCATGACGGTGCCCGACTCACATTAAGCCCACAAAGCTTCCCGCAAACAAAGCCTCGACACCCGCAACCACAGTGTACACGACCGGAATCGTCCACAGGTACCGCCAGTACTCGGGGCGGCCCGAGTAGATGAGCTGCATCGCCAGCGCAATCGCTGCCGCGCCCATGTGGAAGATGGCGTACAGAATCATGGTCCATAGCAGCGTGAAGCGCCAAATATCGTACAGATAATACAAACTGCCGTGCAAAGTTGGTGTCTGTGGCGGCCAGTAGAGGCCCGGAAAGGCCGGTGTCTTGTAGCCCGGCGGCGCCTGGCTGAAGGCGGCATAGGACGTGCCAAAAGCCGCGCGAGCGGTCGTTGTCGAGGACGACATGGTGACAGGTCAAGGAGGTTGTGGCGGTCGCATTGTTGGATGGAGTTCGTCGGTGATGGATAATGTCAGACGATTGTTTGTTTTGTTGTCGCTGGATGCACCTGCCAATTCCCCCTGTAGTAATTTGCGATGACGCGCCTGCCTTTGAGAGCTAATCCGTGCTGGGCGGGCTTACGTAATTTTTCTGGGCATAACAAGGGGTATTAAACTGACAAAACAACAGCACCCAGAGGACATTCAAATGGGCAAATCTTTATTTAATTCTAGTAAATAATTATGTAAAACTTTTTAAATAATAGAACACAACGACATATAAAGTTTTCTTATTTTTTCTGACTTGAATTGGTGCATCTGAATAGACTTGAAGATGATGTTGACAGTGTGATATGTGCACGCAACGCTACTTCCTCACCAACTTCCACCTCTTATGTCTGGAACTTCAGCCCACCACTTGCACAAATGACACTGCCCGTTGTCCACGCCGAGTCTGCTCCGCACAGCATTCCCACGACGGCCGCCACTTCCCGCCAGTAGCCCGGTCGGCGGCCGCCCATTTTGGCCGTGGCCAGCTTCACCAGCGTCGGATCGTCAATGCCTGGGCGCACTGCACTGAGTGGGCAAGCTTGTTGGAACGGGTCCATCTCTTTCCAGAATGCCTCTCCGGCGGCAAAGTACATGTCGCCCTCCACTGGACCCGGGTTCACGGCATTGACCGTCGCTCTCTCTGCCAGCTCTCGCGCCCACGTCCGCGTCATGCTCTCCAGCGCGGCCTTGGTACCGCCGTAGACCGTCTGCGTGGCGAAGCCGATACTCGAAGACACGCTGCTAATATTGACGATGCGGCCGGACCGGTCGTGGGGGAGCCACTCCATCAGTGCTTGCGTCACCAAAATCGGCGCCAAGACGTTGACAGCGTACTGCCGGTGAAAGTCGGCCACGGGAACCTCGCCGAGGCGGTGGTTGCCGCCGATGCCGGCGTTGTTGATGAGGATGTCGAGCTGGGGTGCCTTTCCAGCCGAGGAGGAAAACTCTTTAAAGTCTGCTGCCACCTTGGCTGCAGCGGACTCACCCTCTGCAAGATCAGCCTGCGTCACAGCAATCATCACACCATGGTCCCGACGGAGCTCGTCGGCCAGCTCGAGGGCGGCCTTGGTGGATGAGTCGGATGTGTAGACGCCGTGAACGTTGGCACCCTTCGTGGCCAGAGTACGAGCGATGGCGGCGCCGATACCTGGGAGTGTAAGTGTTTTATCTGCTCCTGACTTTGGAGATGACCATGCATACCTCGTGAGAACCCGGTGACGACGGCATACTTGTCCTCAAGAGAGCGGGGAACAAGACGAGGAGATGACATGGTAAGGTTTTAAAGCACTGGTCTTCTTATTTTTCTTACTTCTTTTCTGGACTTCACAAAGGACTTGCTTGGCCACCATGATCAATGAAGAGAGTCTTTGTTGCTCTTTAAAGACACCTCAGATGCCCCTCCAGCTGCGGAGTTTCTCAAAACATCCCGCCATGAGAGCTGTGGCACGCTTTACGGCTTTGTATTCTTTTCGTCTTTATGGTCCGACGGGATCATGTCAAATACATACATATTTGAAACCGACCCGTGGCCTACCAGCCAAAAACTACACGCTGATAAGACCAATTACAGATATCCACTGTCGGTCACTGGGGTCCGTATCCCTAAATCTATCAACGTGATAACTTCCACAAAAATTGTGGCCGTTGACACATCGTGAAAGTTGCGGAGTATCTGTACTTGGGTTAGTGTCTGATTGTTTGCTGTAACACCGAAGTACGGCCTGCCACTACGGCCCGGAAGGTTGATTCACCAACGGAGTCAGCACGGAGACGGACGGAGTTAGTCACAAAACTGTTTTATTACTATTTATCTGTTTCGACTTTCCCGTTCATGACTTCTCAAACCCCTCGATATATTTTGCAACATCCGTCACGGAAATGCCCCGCTGTGCGTTGACCGTCTTGGCCTTGTCCCAAGCCACGCCCCGGCCTTGCGCAAACGTGTCACGGTACTTGACCATGGTGTCGCTGGGCGATGCCGCCAACTGTTGTTGCAGTATCGGCAGATCCCAGAGCTCTCGTTTAAATGTGGTGCTGTAGTGCTTGTCCACCAAGTCCGCCAGCTCGCCGTACGAGATCGTGCCGCCGGCCACAAACACGACTTGCCTCTCGATACCTTGAGGGTCGAGAAGCACGTCCGCCGTCACAGTACCAATGTCCACCGGCGTCGTGACCGTAATGCGGTTGTCCCATTGCCCCAGGCCGCGTACTGTCTTTTCCGGGATGTCAACAACGCCAAACGCCGGCAGAAACAGAAAGCTCATAAACAGGCCCGTCGAGACAATGATCCAGTTCGTCGTCATGTTGTCGGGCGACCTCAACAGCTTGCGCACCGCCAGTTGTTCGTCAAACAGGTCCTGGGTGCTGCCTTCGCCAATAATGTCGTAGTTCATGCCGAACTGCCACGGGATGAAGCGAGGGACTTTGGCTTGGAGGACGGCCTGGGCCAGTTTTGTTTGTGTGCCGGAAGGCAAGCCCATACCGTTGCAGGAGACGACTGTATTGTGACGGGCAAACAGAGAAGCGAGGTCGTCTACGGATGCTGCAAGGATGTCGGCCGTCTCAATGACGACGTGGAGATCATCCCGGATGTGCCTCAACAGCTTAGCACGTTCTGGGTCCGTAGAAGTGGCTGCCCGCAGGAGAACAGCAACCTTCTTGCCGTTGCGTTTCGGGTGCTTGGCGAGTGCTTCCAGGACTGCGAGGCCCAGCTCACCGGCGCCGAGGACCAAGATGCCGGACATGCCGATGCGTGTAAGTTTGTGGGATATACTCTGTAAATTGACGTGTTGTGTGGCTGCCGGATATCAAGAGTCTGGAACATTGCACTGTCGTAGGGCTGGATTTATAGAAACGGTCGACATGGGACATGGACATGCGCCTCTTACACAGCTTGGAGCTTGGGGACTTTGTCCATTTAGTGCATTTGGAATCCAACGTCGTGCGGCCTTAGTGGTCGAGAGCTGTGTTTAAGTCCGCCTTTTAGCGTGTCAGAACGTCAGAATGCATTACTAATTGTGTCGATGCTTGATAATGGAGGATGCGCGATGTACACATAGACTGGGGAAATATGTACAATTTCCGGAGCGTGTCAAGCCTGCCGAGACAAAAATTGTCGTGAGATCATAAGCACGAAGTAGAATGCTTTGTAGGCTCAAAAGTCTCCTTTTAAATCCGCCCAGGAGACTGCTTGTGCAAAAAGAACATATAAAATAATGCATAGTATTTATGACTGTCTCTGTGCGTTTATTACTATCTTTTAATTGCATATATATATATATATAAAAGGAAGAAGTTAAAACTGAAAGACATGCACATTACCGGCTTTGTTTACCTTGAATTTTATTTGGTCACTTCCTACTGCAGTTTGTTTGTGTGTGTCTTCATGTTTCTTGATCGCAAAAGTCCTAATACATCCTAAATGGACACATACACACCGGGAATGCTCGCCTGCAGACATTAGACTGGTCAGCGACAAGGCAGGATTGGCCTAAGGATAATTCGCAAGCTAAGCCTTCAAATTTGACCTTTCGGATGTGTTGAAGCCATCACTAAAAATCTAAGAGGATGATAGGTTACAAAATATACTCAAAATTGTATGAGGTGGGAGTTCGTAGAATAGCATTTCATCTGCATACAAGTTAGACGTGTAGGCGTAATTCAATATGTAGGTATTTCCATAGGACCGTTTGTGTTCTACAATTAACGCCTACGTTATCACAATAAAAATTACTCTGGTCCTGACCGAAATGCAACCCCAAGATAGATCAAAGTGTCAATATTATGTTGGCAGCTCGGCTAAGGTAGACACTCGGAACATGTGGGCGGTGGTTTGTCGAGGATATGATTGGTGAGACCTGGAGGTTCGTCGAGGATGGGGTGTGGGGAAGTACTGTGTCAAAACTTGGGGTTTGTGGGGAAGCAAACTAATTCGAAAAGGGTACGATATCCGGTTTCCACGAAAAAAAACTAGCGTGCCCGAGCACGACCCCTTTCCCCCAGTTCGGCTTGTGGGCATGGATACCCAAACAACACAATGGCACGAATCTTTGGACCTCATGGTAACGCGAAATGCTTGAAGGTGTTACTGCATATCGATACTAGTATTTGACCAGTCGCACTCTCCATGATGATCTTTCACTCTAGTCACCAGGACCTCGTTTATGCCAAGGCTGCAGCATCTTTGCACGCATCAAGAAAACGAACATTCAGCAGCAATTCCCCGGCACTCACGCCAACATGGAAAACAACGCCACGACGGTAGAGCTCGGTGAGCCCGTCAAGACCATCGACACGGCCGTCACCACCGCCAACACACTCGGACACGTCCGGCTCCGCGATGTCACGACCAACGAAATCATCCTCATCCCGGCACCGTCAGATGATCCCAAGGATCCCCTTAACTGGTATGTACACCGGTAGCCTTGCGTCCACGATCCCTTAGCTCTTATTCTCACACTTCAAGGCCACAGTGGTTCAAGTACTACACGGCCGTTGCCGTTTGTCTTGCCATGGTCTTGTGCAATTTTCTAGCAGCCGGTCCAACACTTGCCATCGCGCAGACGGCCATGGACTTCTTCCCCAACTGGCAAACCACAGGCATCGACGGTCCCATTGCAAAGACAGCCTACTTCTTCAACTGCACCGCTTTGTTCCAAGGCCTTGGCAATCTGGTCTGGATGCCTCTGATCAACAAGTACGGCCGCCGCAGCGTGTACGTCGTGGCTTTCAGCATCTACGTTATCACCGCAGTCTGGTGTAGCGTGGCGACGCAGTACGCAAACTTTCTTGTGGCTCGTATCGTCATGGGCTTTGCCGCCGGTGCTGGCGAGTGTCTCGGTCCTTTAACTATTTCGGATGTCTTCTTTTTGCACGAACGTGGTGCTGTGACTGCGTAGGTGTTTTTGTCCTTCCCCGTCATGTGTCCCTTGATGACTAACAGCAGTTCTTATTTTACAGCATGTACAACGCGTCTCTCAATCTTGGTGTCGCCATCGGTGCCATTGTTGACGGCTTCATTGTCAAGTATCAGCCATGGCGGTACATCTACTACGTGGCCATTGCCTTGATTGGAGCAGTCACTTTGATGGTCTACTTCACTTTCCCCGAGACGGCCTACAACCGCAGCTATGACGCACATGGCACTACGACAACTCTTCACGGCGAGTCTCGCACTTATCACAACTCTAAGGCTGAGGCTGCGGGTGATAGCAATGTAGCCCAGATAGAGAGTAGCTCTGCCGCGTCAAGAAAGGCTGGGTTCCGGGGTTCGTTTGTCCAAGGCCTGAAGCTCTATCACGGTACATTCACCGAGGAGTCGCTCTTGCACCTGGCCACACGCCCTATTCTTCTCCTTGCGCTGCCGTCAGTCTTCTGGGCAACTATGGTCATGTCTGTCACCATTGGCTTTATCACTGCCATAACATCCAATGTGTCTCCGGCTTTCGCTTCTGCTTATGGCTTTGAGGCATGGCAGGCCGGTCTCTGTTTCTTTGCCGGTATCATTGGTGCTCTTCTTGGTATCTTGCTTGGTGGCCACTTTTCCGACTGGGTGGCTGACTACTTTACTCGCCGCAACGGAGGCATCCGCGAGCCCGAGATGCGTCTGCCCGCTATCATGATTAGTGCTATCACTGGCCCCCTCTCACTCGTTCTTTACGGTGTCGGCATCCAGAACAAGATGCATTGGATTGTGCCAACCATCGGCATTGGTCTCAGTAAGCTCCTTCTCCATCTCTCTTTGATACACGAGGCCTTTTTGTAATTTCCGATGCTAACAATTGTAGTCAACTTCACAATTACGCAGGCAACCAACGTGTCCCTCGTCTACACCATCGACAGCTACCGTCCCATTGCTGGCGAGGTGGTGGTGACCCAGCTGGCGTTCAAGTCTGCGTTTGGCTTTCTTCTGGGCTTCTATACCAACCCGTGGGTCAACACGCATGGCTATGCTGTTGCTTATGGTGAGATGGCTGCCATCTGCGGTGGAGTCCTCATTTTCTGGATTCCGCTGTTCGTTTGGGGCAAGGCTCTTCGCCAGAAGACGATCAACTGGCGCATCATGAAGTACGTGCGCTGGGATGCCGACCGCGAGGTCGGTGAATAAACACAACACCGTGGAAACTCACGACGTTACCGGTGGGTCCACTTCGGCATCAGTGGATGAACAAGCTATTCTTTGTGATATATCTATTATCGAGTTGGAAGCATGCGCTCCGCTGTCAGTATCATTAGTTTGGTAATTTATATTGGCATGTATCTTAATATCATAACATCACGGTTGATTTTTGTTATCAAGGGGTGAAGACTTTGATCCAAGCTTAGGATAAAACGTAATGTCATTTTTCTTCATATATTTTTCACTGTTTTTATAAAGTGTTTTATTTGTATTTTCTATTTTTTTTTTTTTTACCCGAGAGCAACTTTCATTCTCCCCCCTCTGCATCATAATTTGCTATGTTTCGTTGGTTTACATGTAACTCGATTCATCAAGTAAGTTCTATCTAAGGGCAATTGAATAAAATTCTTAGGATGGTGAGTGATAAAATAATGTGCCTGATCATGATTTCTTCCAATTGTATACCGAGAGACTCAATAGAGCCGAGAGATTTCACTTGCGACTTGTCGAAACGATCAACGAAAAAGGCACGTGCTAAGTCACGGGGGTGGTCAAGTGGGCCTACAATTCAGGGGCTATGGACTCAACAGATAAAGGCCAGGAAGTGAGGCAATTATGGATAATGGTAGAATTCCACAGACAACACCGAACAAATTCAGAACAAAAGAGCTCATCGACAATCTGTCACGACTTACCCAAAACACAAAGAGATACCAAGCAAGGCATACGAGTAGTGAACCCAACAACTGGAGTCCGCGCGTTCCCAGCGTGCACAGCGCGTGCGTGTGACACTCTTCAGAGTGTGGGGGAAGGATTCACGCTAGCCCTCCACATTCCGAGCAGCCAATCCCAGGTCGCGAAGCAGTTGCATCAAGTTCTCCACCAACGGTGGCACTACCTCCTCATTGGCACTAGTGGGGAAATTGCCCTGGAGCGTCGCCAGCACCACATCCATCACGGACTGTGGATCAGAGAGCGGGAAAAGGTCCATACCCCGGTGAGAGGAGCCAACCATAGGCATGTGCCGTCCAAGGGTGAAGAAAACAGGCAATGCAGGGGATTCGACGCCATCGAGGCACACCTGGAGACAGGGAGTACTGGACGGGGCATTGCCTTTGTCAGCAGAGGCCCGCATCTGCGAGATCACGCCGTAGGCCCACAGGGTGAGGCCGGCATGGTAGACAGCCACGGCATAGAAGCGATCGAGCTGCTTGGGAGGAAACACAGCTGCTGCACGCAACACTTGCCCAGCGTGCCATACGGCCTGCCGTGCATCCTGTGTAGTCACCCACTGCTGTAGAGACGGTAGGACTCGGCGGGCATCTTCGAGATCGCCTTTACCTGCAAAAAGCTGGAGGTCACTGAAGTTGACAAACAGGTACATGGTGACAACCTCGAGCACAAGTTCTGTTTCAGGGCAGCTCGGTGTCTGATTGGACGCAATGTTGACGCGGAAGTGCATGAGCGTCCGCATCAGATCTTCCCGGCGAAGCGAGAGCAGGGCAGCCATGCTTTGGTGCTTTGCAGCCACCTCTCCTTGCCGGTGAACAACGGCAGAAAGTTGCAGATGCTGCCAAATCATCCCCCAGATACCGCACAGGATAGCGAGACCAGCCAATGACGTATCGTAGTAGTCGGGAATATCGCCGGGCTGTTGCAGGAAGTCGAGTAGGTTGAGGTGGCGATCTTGTCCTGTGGCCCTCTTGAAATAGAGGTCCTTCCATTGCTCCGCGTCCTCGGCCATCCACAGGTCTCTCGCAGCCGGGAAAAAGATGGAGAGCTCAGAATAGGAGATGTTTGGGTTGGTCAACATGGTCATGGACACCTGAGCATCACTAATGAATGTGTGGAAGGCCAGCCGTTTGAAACTCTCCTGATGTATCCAGTCGAGCCACTTGCGTTGGAGCACCTCTCCAGTATCTTGGGCAAGAGGCTCCGCCACAGGACGCTTGGAATCTTGAAAACGACCTGCCCGTCGAAGCATCTGCATGTTCAGTTAGTAGTGGCCCATGAACCCAGATGGTTGACGTAACTCAACATACCGTAAGGATGACCTGACTGTGGCTCTCGGCCAGCTCCATCTTACGCTTAATACCACTCCACATGCCCAGCTGCAACTCGCACATAAGTGACTGCAGCAGCCACAATTTCCTGGTGTTGGCGTTTGCCTCTTCGCAACGCCGTGGAATGATTGTACGCACTGCTTCCTGGATGGCGAATCCGAGCTTATGGAGGGCCTTGATGTTTGTTTTCGTCGCACCCGTAGCAATGAGAATACCGAGCAGCTCGCACTCCTGTTGATTCGGTTGAAAGGATGCCGTATGGACAAAGCAGTCAACCTGCTGCTGGTGACAAGCAAAGAAACACTCCAACAAGTCATCGAGGAGTCCGGACGTGGGAAATGTTCTGACGATTAACGGGATTTTGGTAGGTGGACAAGTGCCTAGAATCATGGCCAAGAACTCGTCTCTGGTCGTGCGTCCCAGTCGTTCTCGCAGGAAGTGGTGGTCTAGACTTATGCGTGTGTCCGGAGAGGCCACCTCAGGGCTTAATATAGACAAGTTCTCAAGCTCAACAACGCCACAATCCTGGCGAGCAGGCAGCCAAACACCGAACGCAGACCTGCGAAATGCTTCAGCGCCAAGAGCCACATGGTGTCTGGATGATTCCACCGCTGTGGATGCAGTCGATAAATTCATTGTTTTCGAAGCAGCCCCTGTTTTTGACCCTGGTGCAGAAAGTGCATTGCCTGTAGCTGCTCGCGCCAAGTGACTTCCTGGTAAAAACTCGTTTGATGTGTGGTGGTCTTGTACGGACTGCCCTGTTTGCTGTGGGGGAGGACAATACGCCAACGGTGCAGATATAGTATCATGTGAAGCATGTACCTGATGCGGTGGTGGTGAATGGGGCCTCATTGGAGTTCTCTGTCGCATAGGCTGTAACAGGGCGGACGCAACGGTGAGTGGATGTGGCTGCGGGATATCTTCAAATGAGTTGCTGTGCAGCTTGTCAAAGAACCCAAAATCTGCATCGTTCAGGTCGAGATCCACATCCACAGTGAAATCCAACAAGCCTTGCGGCCCACTGCTGTCAACATGCATAGCATTGAGTGGCGAGCTCGATGTTGTCATGACGTCTTTTAGAAAGTCGGCGATGTTGTGGCCGTGTGACATGAATGTGGAAATAGGTGGGGGTTTGTCGAGATTTGCGTCAATGTCATCTGTCTCATCGGCAACATTATTGTTAATAGATGTATCCCCCTGTACAGGATACTCTTTATTTTGCACACGTACCCGACATTGGCAACTGCAGTGGCACAGACTGTAAAGGTTGTATTGTTGACTCAGTGTTGACAATAGTAGCGTCCGTAGCATTCGATTCAGACGATGCCGGCGCTTGTGAAGTAGATGCATTGTCTTGGCTGTCCAGGCCCATCAAGAAGGATGAGTTGTCTCCAGCTTCTGTCCTCGTTGCGATAAATTAGCAATGTGCATCATTCACGGGAGATTAGAGCTCGACATACCAATTTGTGACAGAGCACTGCTCATGAGCGACCTCGTGTGGTCATGCATCTCGGTGTTGTATTCACACTCGATGCCACGCTGGACACATCTGCTGCAGGGCTTCTCGTCGCCACATTTGATCTTTGCGGACGCGCAGTATTTACAGGCCTGCGTCACACGGGGAGTGTTTGCGAGCTGGCCCTTGTTTCGCCGGGTACCATCCCGTTCGTCGTCGTGGCAGCTTTGATGTCTCTTGAGAAGGTCTCTGGGAAGATGTTAGATGGAGATATTAAATGACGATGGAAGTGGAACGACAGGCAAAGTTAAAACCCAAATAAAAAAGACGACTAAAATACACGAGAAGGAATATTGACGTACGGTCGGCCATATGCTTTGTTGCAGATTCCGCACTTAAACGGCCGTTCTTGCAAATCTGTTCCAGGTCAGCATCCTATTAGTTGACGGAGTGGAAAGAGGCACTGAAGGGCACATACGCGAACGAACATGTCGCGCAAGATGGTCGACTCTTGTGTACGTCCGCTGGCAGACGGTGCACTGGAAAGGTCCGCGACCGTTTTCCTTCTGTCGCTGCGAGTGTGATGGTCGGTCCATGCTGGTATGGTCGTGACTGTTGCAGCTCTGGTCTGTGTGGCAGGACACGAAAGCAGCAGCGGGTTCTTATTTATGGGGTTTCCAATCGTTCACACGGCAGTGGCGGAGGCCCTGTGACTTACATGGTGGCCAGGCCTGGTCTTTCTGGACTCCATATTGGGGTTGGGGTGAATGAAATACCGCACTGCGGGGAAAGGGTTCGTTGTGTTTGCTAGGCGCTGGGGCTAGCAGCCATTAACACTAGCGAAAAGGGACTTTTCTCCGCACGTCGGCAAGTCACATTCTGCACAGCACGTGGCAACATAATGGACTGCGTTTACTTTCTACAACTAATATTCTTGATGACAGTACCGAATGTTTAAAACGCCAATTTTGAGGTCTATTCTTGGCCATTTCCACCCTGAAGACAAAATCTCTCTACTCGGCGGCTCGAAACGTGATGGTCTTTGTCCTGAGAAACTCATTCAGCCCAGCATCAGCATTGAACCTGCCCCAACCGCTGTTTTTTACGCCACCATGAGGCAGGCCTGCTTCATCGTGCACCGTCATGCTGTTGATATGCACTGCTCCTGTCTCGATACGACGGGCAACCCACAGACCCTTAACCAGGTCCTTTGTGAACACCGCACCACTAAGCCCGTACTCCGTATCGTTGGCAATGCGAATGGCCTCCTCGTCGTTGCCGAAAGTAATCAACGACACGCACGGTCCGAAGCTTTCCGTGTGGTAGATGTCCATGTCTTCCGTGACACCCCCAAGAACAAATGGACGAAATGTGCCGTTTGTTTTGGATAGTGTGGAAGATGAAGATGCCGGGATTTGTCCCTGAATCACAACAGCTCCTTTGGAGACTGCATCTTGTCCGAGATGCATGACCTTGGAAACGCTAGCAGGGAGCGCAAGAGGCTGCGCAGTAGCCGAATCTCCGAACATCATAGACACAGCCTTTGTCAACTCGACCTTGAATGCGTCAGCAACGCTTTCGTGGACAAGAATCCGTTCCGTAGACATGCAAATCTGGCCTGCCTAGTTACACAGAAAAAAGGGGTTGTTAGAGAATATGTCCACTCAGGATACCATTTAACATGTGTAGTGAATATCCTTACATGTAGAAACGAACCGAGACAACACTGTTGAGCAGCATGCGGCAAGTTGGCATCTTCGCGAACGATGGCGTTGTTCTTACCACCCAGCTCCATCAACACCGGCTTCAGATTCCGTCCCGCTGTCTCGGCGATAATGCGACCAACAACTGTGCTGCCAGTAAAGTTGATCTTCTTGATGGCTGGCTGCTCGATGAGGAGTCTTGTGATGTCTGCTGCGTCGCTGGGACGGTGGTATATCACGTTCAAACAGCCACCCGGCAGACCCGCCTGGCGGAATAAATCGCCGATTGCCCAGAAGCATCTCGGTGATATCTCACTGCCCTTTAAAATGCAAGTATTGCCGGCTGCAAGGGCATAGACAACTGAGCGTATGCCGAGAATGTATGGCGCGTTCCTGTAGTTTTGTTAGCAGAAGATGTTGATATAACAAACACAAAGACGAAGGCCATCCACGCACCAGGGAGCAATTCCGAGAATGACACCGTATGGTTCTTTGACTACCATTGCTTGTGTCTCTCCATCTTCACAAACGGGCGCAGTTCCACTAAGAGCACCGCTGATGCGTCCAGCACAGTCGCGAATAATCTCACAAGACGTTGTGAGATTGAACTGAGCGAACACGCTGCTCGCTCCGGTTTCTTGGATCATGTATTCTTGGTACTCTGCCGATTTTGACTCAAGAATATCTGCTGCCCGTAGAAGGAGGTCGCGACGAGTAGCAGGTTTTGTGATTGACCACTGCGGGAAGGCATCATGAGCTGCATTGACGGCTGTCAATGCCTCGGCCTGCGTCAGTGCCGAAGCTTGCCATAGAGTTTCCTTTGTAGCTGGCGAGTTTACTTCGAAACTGACATCCGTGTGTTTATCCTTTCCGCCAATGATGAGAGGGACGACAAAGGCATTTCTTGTTTCATTGGAGTTGGTACTGTCGACGGCCATTTTGGTTTCTGTATTCCTGTTCGGCAAACTGTTTTATTTGGGTTTGATATTAGATTTACTGTTCTCGACGGCACTGTCCTCTATTATCAATCAACCACACTCGCGGCTCCACTCACTAAGCTCGCTGTGCTTCAGCTCCCTACAATGAAGTAGCTGTTCACGATGCAATGTGACAACTCACGCAAGGCAGCCGTTGCTCTTCCACCTCCACTTCCCGGTAAACCATTGCGGTAGGATCCGGCGCTGCCAAGGTATTGTATTGTTTTATCACTTTCTTGTACGTTTAGAATAAAATGGTAGTCTTTGTGCGTACCAAAATTACGGCCATCTATCGAGGAGAAAACTCGTATCCGGTATGGGAAATAAAATTTACAATGATAGGTAATGCTATCAAGTTGAAATGTGGGCTGCACAAACACAGTGGTATTTGGATTTCTCTTCGTATTATGATAGGAAAGTCTAAAGTATTTCACCAATCCAACACCTCACGACTCTCCGCCTACATCGTATCTAAAGATCCCGTCATTCAACCGCCCCCCTGTTGTTCGCCATAATGCATTTACTGTCTGTGCAATGTTAGTCAATCTGCTGTCTTCGTTCTTGAGAAAGTGTGCATCTTTACCGCATTGATTCGCACGCCCAGAAACATGACGTTTACGAATACTCTCTCGCCAGTGTTCAAGAACACATTGCGTTCCGAGGGGTCAAGATGGTAGTTAACGGGCCTGTGTGGCGGCACGCGCCTCTGTGTTGTTGGCCAGCCTGGTGGGTTTGTAGCCTCTGTGGATTCAGGGTGTGTGAGCTGTGATGGAATCGGTGCGTCACTGGTGGCCGATTCTGAACGAGAGAAGTGAAGCTCGTAGTCTGCCAGAACGTTGCGAGCACTGCGGTAAACTGTATCGCTTTCTGTCGTTGTAACAGACATGATGAAGGTCAAGTCACAACAAAAAAAGGTAGCCGATGAGGATGAGAAATTGTTTGATATCGAAGATCAGATTTGAAGGTAAAGTTAAAAGCAGAACTCTTTTCTCGCTGTCCAACAACGATGGTCAGCAATTAACGGCCCAATCCCCCCCCCCTTCCCCCCGGGATTTCACGCAAAGGTGGGCCCAAGGCCGAAAAAAAAGAAGAAAAAAAAAGAGAGAGGCGCTGCTCTCCCCGCCTCAGCACCTACTTCCGTAAACAAGAGTAGTCACAAGATGCGGAGCACAATCGATGATGTCCTGTGTGGTATCGAGCCATGAATACCAACTACCTTCGGGTTGTGGGGGATGGCGCTGTGGAGCCTTGTTAAAGAATTCTCGGGGGAGGTGGGGGAAGTAGGCCAAGCCTGGTTCTTTTCTGGATCTAGAGCAAACCCCGTCCTGCAGCTGCTGCTCCACATGGGGTAATTGCCTTCGCCACAGGTCGAAGATATTGATGAGCAATAATGCTTGGATTGTATGGAGCATGTTCGGTTAGGTTTGGGAGAGCCAATGGTGTAAGAGCAAGGGAAGCTGCGAATTTGATTATCTTGTTTGAAAGGACGTCTAGTGTTGTTCATCTCCAGACTTCACGACGTATGCACCTCTGTCACCAATAACGCATCATAACAATGGAAGGAACATCCGCTGCTTCTGGCAAACAACTGCCATACTCACGCCTCCGAGCAACCGTGACCGACGGACGAGCAGCAAATGTTTTCTTCCGAAAGAATCAGCTGCGCCGCCTGAACGATGAGCTCCTCGGAGCAAAGGCCGATCTGCTAAAGGCGATCACGAACGATTCCGGGAACACAGCCACCGAAGCCTGGGTCGAGTTCTATCTGACTCTTTCTGCACTGAAATCCTACTTTGATGACTTGGATCCGGCACAGGAGCTGCAAGACGAGTACCGCATTGCACATGGCCGGGATGCAGCAGATGCGAGAGAAGCTGTTGGCATCGTGTATATTCAGCCAGACGCCCACAGCTATCTTTATTCTGTTGTGGTGCCTATCGGTGCGGCCATTGCCGCTGGAAATTGCGTCCTCGTTGTGGTATGTTCTCTCTCGTCATAATTGCCTACAACGTATTTACCATTTCTCATGCGGTTTACTCATTAGATCGAACAAACTCTCAAAGTGCTCCCCGCAGTTCTTCAAAAGCTCTTGCAGAGGTCATTGGATCCAGACACTCTCGAAATAGTCCAGTCTCAGGTGGAAGACACTGCTTTCTTGAGTACCTGCGTGCAAGTGATCCAGACAGGCACTCCCCGCATCTCCAACTCGACAACGCTCCATTCTCCCCGCGACGCTCCGGTCATTGGCGTCGTCGACAGAACAGCAGATGTCGAAAAGGCTGCCAGGGATCTTGTGACTGCGCGGTTCAGCTTTGGTGGACGCTCGCCCTACGCGCCAGACGTGGTGCTGGTCAATGAACATGTCAAGACGAGCTTTCTCAATGCAGCTATGCGTCACTCTATCCGATACCTCACGGAAGAAAACGTACCTTTATCGGGGCGGATGAGAAAAACGGAGAAGAAGACCAGTGCTGCGAGCACACAAGTGGATGGTATTCAGGTCATCACTTCTGGATCAAATGGAGAGATCCTTTTCGTCAAAGACCGGTAAGTAAACACGTCTCCAGAACAGTCCCGTCATGGGCAACAAGGGAATTGTATTTAACAACTGGCACTACAAATACAGGGCAGCGCTTGGCAAGTTCGATAAAGTCTGCCATAAAGCACTTCATGTTCATGCCGTGACCAGCATAGACGATGCCATTGAACTTGCAAACAGGTATGTTGCGAAAACGATACTAGCCTCTGCTTCGCGTCTCTTCGCTGGCTGACATTAAATGCCTCCCAGACTCTCCGATGGAGCATCACTCCTTGCAACATATGTTTTTGGTGCCCCTGACAGTTGCAAGTACCTCTCCCAATTCATCAACTCTCGTGTTGCATTTGCGAATCACATTCAGCTGGAGTTGCTGGTGGGACCGGCGGCGCCAATGAACATCGCGGCCTCCCCGTCGATGCGCTACCCGGTCACTGTGTTCAGCATTCCACGGCCTGCCTATGCAAACAGATCTTCAGCGGACTTGGATCTTGATCACGTTCTGTCGGCGAAGAGCCAGCAGGTTATCTCTCACAGCCAGCACAAGTTGCTGAAGAAGCTAGAATACCCATCTGAAAGACCAATTAAACACCTGATTGGCTTCTTCGAGCAAGGTATTCTTACCGGGCTTGGTACAGTTGCAACACCCATTTTGCTTGCCCTTGGCACTGCAGGATACTTTGGTATTACTCGTGTTCTCCTTCCGAGGATTAGGGGCTAGATTAGCTACATTCCAGTACCGTGCTTGTCAGATGAATTCAAGTCAGGGCTGGTTTTAACATTTCTTATTAACAACAACTCTGTATTTTACTGCGATAAACTGACATCTTACAAAACGTCCACACTCCGTGATAAAAGCCAGCTTTGGAAATATTTTATATGGAACCAAAAAAGTGACCTCCAGTATACAAAATACGGTGAAAGCGGCGCATTGTGCGGCATCCATACTCCGCTTACACTAAATTGGTCGGGTCATCTCCACATTCCGAGTGAGCCCGTACACAGAATTACGTTCCCTGAGAAAGGACCCCGGCGTCCACTGTAGTGTGCTAACCCAAAGTAAACATGACTCGTGCCACGCCCCATTTATTTGGATCTCGTTGGACTCGCACCACCAACGAGATCCACTTATTGAGTATTTATTCTTGACCCTGCCGAGAGCAAAAACCATAAGATAAACTTGCGTCACATAAAAAAGAAGAAAAACACAACGCCGATAGCATTTGCAAAAATCACAATGAGTTCCAACAGCAGCAAGTCTCTGCCGCCCGTCCACTTCTTCTCCCATGGCTCGACGATGATGCTCGGCGAGGATTCGGAGTCAGCAGACTACTGGAAGAAGTGCGGCGATGAAGCCCTAGCACACGGCATCAAGGGTGTTGTTATTATGGTAAGCAAGTCACTACAGCTAACTCTCGGAGAAAACAAAGATCACAACCACTGACTCGACCCTTCTGGACACAACACAGGGTGCTCACTGGGCTTCTGCGACAGACAGCATAGAAGTGGCCACGAACCCAACGCCAGCCAAGTCTCCAGTGGCATACGTCCATCCAAGCAAGTACAGGGACTACGCTCTGAATCCGGATCCACCAACTGGCCGCCGTTGCGTCGAGCTGCTTCGAGCTGCCGGTCTGGACGCACGCGAAAACCCAACATTCGACTGGATTCACGACACGTACTTGATTTTGATCCGCATGTTCCCCGGTGGCTGCCCGCCAACGACAATCGTGTCGATGAATCCGCGGTACGATCCGCACTACCACATGCGTGCCGGGCTGGCTTTGCGGTCTCTCCGCAATGAGGGCTATCTGGTGATGGGCTCTGGGGGTGCGGTGCACAATCTGTATCGCAACGTTTGGGCGCCCATGATTGATCACTACGACAATTTTGCGCAGCCTACGGCACCAGGTGAATGGGCTCTCGAGTTCCGCCAAAGTGTCGAGGACTGCTTACTTCTTGGTGGCGGTCCTCGTCTTCGTCGTGCCGTGACGAGACTAATGAAGCATCCTCGTTTCCGTGAAGCACATGCCACGGACGACCACTTTATGGCTGCCTGCTTCGTAGCTGGTGTTGCTGGTGGTGAAGAGGATGAAGGCACTTCTTGTGTTCTGGGCGCGGAGACTTGGGAGTTGACAAACATGTGCAACAGCCAGTTCACCTTTGGTAGTTGGGATGTTTCGAGGACGGTGGTAGCATGAGAGGCTGGTTTTGTCATAGAAGGCAAATTAAATGGATTAATTTCATGTTTCTCAGTAAATTCCGTCATACACGCCCCATACAGAGTACCTGCCTTAAAGTGCCTCATTAAAATATTCCTTTCATTTAGCTTTACGATTCAGGACGTTTATTTTACTTTCTTGGGGGAAATATAACTGTAACATAATGTTAACCTCTTTACTGCAATTCACTTATTTGATTTGGCTAAAAAACAATGAATAAAAAAGGGGTATCATAACACTCAACAAAAACAAATATGAGAAAAATAAACAAATTTTATTTAAATGGAAGTTTATAATAAAAACAACTATGGCAAAGAAACAAAATTCTAACCTTGAATAAATCCAAGCGTCGACACAGTTTCATTCGGAATTTAGTGCTCATGTTCACTAAAAATCGAGGTATTCAACTTATCCGACTGATTCATTTGGGGGGAACGACTGGAAGCGTCAGATAGTTGATGTAGTTTGGACCAAAGCAGATATGGTTCAGGCCTTGGAACTTGGCTGGGGCTCTGTAGACGCGAAAATAGCGTGTTAGTGGTGTCCCAAAAGAACGCTGAAAAAACGAAACGATAGAAGCTTCATACCTGTCTTTGGGGTCATTGTGGAGGAAGATACCACAGCCCTGCGTATCGCCGCTGCTCACCTCAAGCACCAGCTTGCCACCTCTCTCCACCACAACCTGGGTAGGCCAGATCTCAACGTCGACAGCATAGACCTCACCCGGAATCACTGGCTGCACGTCCGTGGACAGGTACTCCCGCCAAGGCAGCCACGGACGGTTCTTGGGGTGGTCAACGCTGACCTTGCGCATACTCACGCGGAGCCAGCCCTTGGCAAGGGGTACGGGATCTCCAGCGGTTCCTGTGTAGAAGACTTCCTTGCCCGACGGCGCGATGTGGCGGAGAGTCAGGAAAAGATCGATGTCGCTGGGTGTCGGACCGCGCATCTCGGGTGACAGGGAGACGTTGAGATGGGCCACCAGGTGGCCAGTGATTTCTGTCTCGGCTGCCTCAAACGCCGGCGTGCTGAACTGGACCAGCTGTGGAGCGTCCATTGTGCCCAGAGCCTTGTACGTGATCTTGCTCTGCGTGTTTGGCAGCTGGTTGGCGTACGGAGTGAGCACTTGGTTGGGCGTGAGGTAGTAGTTTGTGTACTGCGTGCGGCTGATGGGCCACTCTGTTTCAGCCCGGCGAGTGAACGACTGCTCTGCCAGGGCGTTGTTAAAGCCAATGTCGCCCTTGCGCAGAAGCAAGTCGACGGGTGGCACTTTGCCAGTCGTCCAGCCCTTGTAGTCGTTCCCCTTGAGGAAGCAGTCCAAGAAGCTGAGCTGAATGTCCACTTCCTCCTTGTAGTAAAAGGGCAAGTCGTGGCGGCCGACAATCATGCGCAGCCACTTTTGCTTCGAGCCAGCGTGAAGGTAGCCCTCAATGTTGCCACGAAGGTGGAGCAGAATGCCTCCCCAGTTGCCGACAGAGAGAAGAGGCACATCGATGTCGCCCATGTCGTATTCCTTGGAAGCATAGTACTCCTGGTCGCGGAACTGGTTCTCGACGTTATCGCGTGTTTGATCACGGCGATTTGCTGCGCGTTCCTCCTCTGACAAGTCACCCTCGATCGTACCCATTGATGTCTTGGGACGCTTCGGCCCCTCGATGTCAATGTCCTTGCTCAGGTTGAGGTCCTCGTTGGCAGGCCGTCCATATTGGTTCGACACGACCTGGCGGTTCCACCAGAACTTGATGAATGAGTTGGAGAGAATGCCACCATGGCGGCAGCGATCGCGGTAGTAGTCGGACATACCCTCCCAGGGAATAATAGCAGCAAGTCCCTTTGGTTTGCGAGCTGCCACTCGCCATTGACTACCAGCGTAGTAGCTGATGCCCAGGAGGCCGACCTTACCACTGGACCAAGACTGCTCGGCAGCCCATTCGACCACTTCAAAAAAGGCCTCGCTTGTACCACGCGACATGGTATCGAGCAAGCCAGACGATTGGCCAATGCCACGCTCATCGGCACGGACAACAGCATAGCCCTTTGAGGTCCAGAAACGAGGGTCAGGCGTTTCCCAGGCCGAATGCTCGCTGCGGTGCTCTGGGTTCACCTCTTCAAACGACTTTGCATGGAAGCTGGAAATAAGATTGTTAACAATATGTAAATTGAGCAAAATGTAGAATATTTCTTGCTTGAAACGGTCATTACATACTCGCCGTAAAAGGTATCCTTGCCATAAGGTCCATAGGTGACAAGAACAGGCACCTTGTCGGCGGTCTTGGGACGGTAAACATTGCAGCGCACAAGGCCCTCGCTAGATTTTAGGCTGATCGTAGCATTTTGCTCGAAAATGTAACCAAACGACGTCTGGTCAATGGTGTGAATGTCTTCTTTCGTGATGTTTGGCATCGTGGCAATGATTGCAGTAGTTGGCCGGCTCGAAAAATTGCAATGTACAATAAAAGCTCAATAAGATTGAATTGCTGTGCTCCTCAAAAGTCGGAGATATAGGATGCTTTCGTCCTAAACAAGTAGCCATGCACAGCACGCACAACAATTCCTTAGAACTGGGAGCGCAGTGCGGAGAACGCTACAGCTAACGGACAGTGACTCAGTGCTACTAGCTCTCGGAATGTGGGGGATACGGTGGTCCTCCGCAGTTTGTTATTTTCGCACATGAAATGGCAATTGATTTCCTTTCGATGACGCAAGCCGATATCATATTTATTTATTTATTTTCAATTTTTTTCATCTAGTTCCTATTTTAGTTTGCTAAATATTTGCTTTCGTCCATAGTTGTATGGTAAGAGAAATAGATCATCGGGAGTGGATTGGTCTTTCACGAAAGTCCACTGTCCAGGGACTTTGGCAGTTCCATGAGTGAATGCTCCGTGTAAGTCTGGTATGCTCCCAAAGCATGTGCAGCTTGACAGACAAGATTATCAGTAACCTATCAAATTTACACCCTGTAGATAACAGCTATCTTGATTTTATTCTAACCTAGAAATACCAGCCAGCTTGTTAATCAGACTCACGAACTCCGGGGATGGAGTGTGTGTCCTCGCCCAGTACTTGGCCTCCCACATTGACCGGGTGTGCGGGTTGCAGTACGTAAAGCATGCGTGCCCATCTGGTTTCGCTGGTGTTCTTCCAGGTATGGTTGGTGCCACGCTGGATAGATATGTCGCCACGCTTCATCAGGCGCTTCTCTCCAGAATCTAGAATCAACTCAATCTCGCCCTCGAGCACAACGCCGTAGTCGAGGCTGACAGTGCGGTGCATCGGTGCCAATGCGCCTGGCTTCATGTCCACCATGCGCAGCACAGTGCCTGTCGAGATGGTGATGCCGGGCAGGTTTTCCGTGTAAGCTTCGTATGTCTGGAGGTCCTTATCGTTGTTCATCTCGACAGGGAACTGGTTGGTGGCATAGCAAAGCGCAAACTCAGCGCCGTCTGGAAGTGGACGGAAAGGCGCAGCCTCTGGGATATTTTCCAGGAAGATGGTCTGGCCCTCGGCCGTGTGGCCAGTAATGAACCGCTGGACGGGACGGAGGTCTTTTTCGGTGGCCATTGTTTTGATAATCGGCGTGCAGAGAGGGAGTGGGTAAAATAAGTCGGGTCGACGATTGTTCTTAGAATTTGATTATTATCTAAGGATTGATGTTTTCTGATATTTGTTTTGTTTGGACAAGGTGAGCTACATGGTGCTTTAGCTTATTTGTATGGACAGAAGATGGCGAGGGGAGGAGGTGCAGAGAGAGCACCTCTACAAGTGGTGGGTCAAGGGGGGGACTCACCAAAAGCTGTGCTAGCAGCTGTCCCGATGTGGAGGAGTGAATATTGGGGGACCGAACGGAGACCTGGGAAACTTGGCGGGAAAAGAGCTCGGCAAGACAGAGATCGGTATTATAAAATTTCTTCGCTGGTAGACAGCAAGACAATAATTGATAGTAGGAAGAAATTCAAAAATTATGTAAAACTGCAAAATTTTACTAATCTACAAACTAAAACACTAATAAACGTGTACAGAAACAAAAAAAAAAAAAAGCAAACCATGTGGTTACTATCCATAGCATCCAGCGGCTTAATCAATACGGATGGCGCTGGAGACGTCCGGCACGCCCACGCCAGAGACAACCTTGGCACTGATGACCTCGTAGATGGGGATCTCAGCAAGACGCGAGACAATGTGGTGCAGAGTGGGCAGAGCGTCCCAATCGAGACCGTCAAACTTGATGCTCGCCTTGCCAGCCCGCCACACCCGCTCGACCTTGGAGGGCACAACCTTGGACTCCTGGGCATGGGGCACAAAGGTTGCGTGTTGCACATCGGCCTTTCCACGGTCGCCAACGCGAGGAATGTACTTGTAGGCAAAAATGCCGTCGTCTGCCTCGCCTCCAATAGTGCCATGCTCAGAAGCTGCATCGTCTTCATGGAGATCCCCGAGAGCAAGCATGCCAAAGTTGGCTCCTTCCCAGCCAGCCTGGATGCGGTACGAGGTGGCACGGCGATACAGGTCGATGCTGCAGTACAACTTGGGCATGCCCAGCTCCTCACGACCACTGACGATGGGATCGGTCAAACTCTCAAACAGCAGCGGAAGGTACGTGCCGTTGAGCACCTCGCCGTTCTTCTTGGTGAACTGAACACCGTGCAGGTAGAGACCCAGATGGCGGTAGCCACTGCCACCTAGCCACTCCATCTTGTTGAGTGTCGTCTGCGAGAAGCTGGCGTAGGCCACAGTACCAGGCGTCTTGAACTTGAACGATTCGCTCGGGAACAGGTTCTGAAGAAGCGTGCGCGACGTCTTGAACTTGATGGAGGCCGTGGTGAAGGTCGAGTGGGTGGCCGTGCGCGGGACACCTTCGTAGGTCTGGCGTGGACCGGGCATGGGGCCAAACGACACCGGCATGCGCCAGTAGAGGTGAGGCTTCCGGGCCCAGTCCCACTTGCGGTATAGCTGCATCGAGTGGTCCCATTCGTCGTGGCCAAAGTTGTACATCGTGTACTCCATCACTGCAGAGTGGTTAAACGGAGTTCATTATAGCTTGCTGCAATCTGCAGGAAGATGAGCGGCACTTACTGTCAAAATCGGCGTCGTCTTGGCCGATATCCCGTCCGGCCAGTCGTGAGTATTCCTGGATGCGGTTCGCCCGAGTGTAGCGGAACTTCTCGTAGAGCTGCAGACGCTCGGAAATCTCTGCAGGTTGCGTGTCGTTGGGAAGGACAACTGCCAGACTGGCAGCATCTTCCATGGCAACACCAGCACCCTGGCCCTGGTGAGGCAGGAAAGGATGGGCCGAGTCACCGAGCAGCGCCATACGATCACACGTCCAGCTCGGAAGGACATCCATGTCCATGAGCTCCCAGACCTTGAGTGTCTCGGCGTCTGCCTTGTCCAGAAGAGCCAGGAGCGATGGGCTGAACTTCTCGTACACCTGCAGCAGCTTGGCCTTGTTGGCACCCGAGTTCCAGTCTGTTTTTGTTAGCTGTATTTTATGGCTCAAATGGATAAAGTCGTCTAAACTCACCATCAGTCTTGGCCTCGGATTCTTCACGAGGATGAATGCAGACAAAGTTGAGCATCTTGTTGTCGGAGCACGGGTACATGACGACTCGCCGGTCCGGCCCGTACCAGATGATCAACTCGCCGGACTTCTGCGCAAACTCGGCTGTCTTCGGGTCATCTAGAGCAGACTGGCGCGAGACGAGGAAGCGGAAGGCGCTCTTTCCCGAGGATTTAGTCAAAATGTTGCCTCCGGAGACCTTGGTCCGTGCCGTAGACTATTGCTGTCAGTGATGGTTGATTATGTCGACAAAGGTATTCTGTTGACTAACATGAACTCCATCGGCACCAATAATCACATCGCCCTGGATCTTCTCGCCGCTTTCGAGCGTGGCCGTTCCAGAAAATGGATCGATATCAACAACGCGGCTGGACGTCTTGAGTGGGGCCGGGGGGCCGTCGAACTCCGTGCCAGTTGCACGGCGCTTCAGCTCTTCGTGTAGGTGCACACGATGGCACAGAAGCCAGGGCTATGAGTGTGGGTGTTAGATCAAAGTAAAGTCTTTTCTCACAATAGAATGTGGTCTGGTGCTTACATGCTGCCACAGCTTGTTTGGCTCCTCCAGGTCGATGTGCCGCGTTTTGTTGCCAGAGAGGTCATATTCCGTCAACTTGGAAACGTCGTAGTTAGCAAATTGAAACATATGCATAAAGGTAAAAAAGAGAAGAAGACAACGAAGGAGGACATACAAAGTTCATGGGGTTCGCACCGAGCGTCTCGGCGTAGATGCCAATGCGCCGCAGGATACCGTTGGCGTTGGGTGCCAGATGTACAGCAGCGCCCAGCTCGTTGGCAAAGCGAGACTGCTCCAGCAGCGTCACACGGTGACCGTTCTTCCGCAGGAAAACTGCTGCGGTCAAACCACCGATGCCAGCGCCGATGATAACCACGTGTAAGCCTTTTGGCTGCGCAGTACCATTTGTAACGCTGGCCGGGGTGCCATGGCCGTTGGTGAGAGCGGAGTGGATGTCGTTAGATGCCATCGTGAGCACAAGTTTGGTGATAGAAGGAAGATGTCTGTGTTCGAAGCTGCAAATTCTCTAAGAAACAAAACTATTATCAATAAAACACGAAGGATTGGAAACTACCGGCCTTCCAGGAAATAAAATAAAACCAAGTTCGCGCCTTACGCGACACAAGTAACTTGCGACCGGCTTGCTCAAAAAAGAGCTTCCTAGTTCTGTGCCACTTTAATTGCTTGTTTTGCTTGTTGATGCACACACTGCCAAAATAGCGCGGGTGGAACTCTTCCGGGAAGTGGTCAAACTCTGGGAGAGTTTCTCCACGACTTCTGGTGGAGCTGCCCACACTGATCAGCAGAGGCACTCCAGACTGCCACGGCCGTTCCCCCCTTTCTCTTTCTCTAGTCTGGTCCATTCAAGTTGCGTCTGGGGATATCTGCAGAGGAGGTCGGCTGTCGCCATGTCGACAGGTTGTTTGCCCTTTCGTGGTCAATTTTGTTTTGTCAGACCATTCAAAACTCACCTACAGCGCCCATCCACCAGCATTCAGCGAACCAGCTCGCTAAAACACGCAAACAAGCAACCACTTACACCAACTTGACACCTGCACCAGACAACTGATTTAATGGCCTCTATCACGGCCCCAAGGGTTGCCCTGATCACAGCCGGGAGTGCTGGCTTGGGCGCTGCCATTGCCAGGACCCTGGCCGTCGACTGTGGCATGAGCGTGGTGATCAACTACGCCCACAACGCTACACGCGCTGCAAGGCTGGTTGAAGAGCTACAACGCAGGGTAGCTGCCACGAACGCTGGCGCTGGCTCCACAGAGCAGACCTTTCACGCTATTGCAGCGGACCTGCAGGCGCCCGGCGAAATCCAGCGGCTAGTGGCAGAGACACTGGCACTGACTGGTGGGCGGTTGGACGCAGTCATCAGCAACGTCGGCTGGACACGCATGACAGACTTTCTTGACCTGGAGCAGGGTGTTGTCGAGGACGACTGGGACCGTTGTTTTGACGTCAATGTCAAGGGCCACCTCCGTCTCTTTCACGCCGCACAACATGCTCTCGGGACGTCTTCCGATGGCGTGTTCATCAGCACGGCCAGCGTTGCCGGCGTGAAGCCCAGTGGTTCAAGTTTGGTAAGTTGTTTTTGAATCTTTTTTTTTTCAGTCTTATTGTCCAGAATTGTTTCACTGACACTGCACTGAACCAGCCGTACGCTGTCACGAAAGCTGCTCTCATTCACCTTGTCAAATCTTTGGCCATTATTGCCGCGCCGAAAGTGAGAGTTAATAGCGTCTCGCCGGGGATCATGTTGACCGTAAGTCCAGACTCTTTCCGTCTTTCAAAAGTAGTTTCCCCGCATCTGCATAGTTTAACAAAGCATTCTACCACAGGACTGGGGTATGAACTTTCCACAGGAGAAGCTGGACAAAGCGAAGGAAGCCAACAAGTTGAAACGATTTGCGACTGTGGAGGATGTTGCCCGTCAAGTTCGTGTGTTTGTCGAGAGCAACACCGTCACGGGCCAGAATGCAGTTATTGATGCTGGGTTTTCATTGTAAACAACTCTATACCGATAGACGCTTGATCCATATTTACATCCATAATTCGTTTTCAATTTTCATATGAAGCAAAGCATGTTGCGTCAGAACTTGCAGGGACAAACTGCACTGTCGTGGAGAAACAACTGCCGTGAACTTTACTACGGTGAGCCGACTTCCACTGGATTTGCCGCTACGTGCAAGGGCACTGGCGCGTAAACGTGCCCTAGATGGGGCTGAGTGTGGGGTGCGTGGCACGATTCAATGGGATGTGGAGGATAGCTCGTGTCCACTGTTTCGACCTCGGGGTAGTGCTGTTCTCCACGGGGCCTGGCAAGACGAGGGGGTTGAAATGGTAGATATATGTCAAGACTCGTGCGAAGGTCACCAAAGCTCTGAAAGAAGTCATGGTAATCAACATAGGCCACCTTCACTTGCATACGAAACCACCAACCCCATAACCTACAGCATCAAATTCAACTCCATCAAGATGTCCCTCCCCAGCCCGCTGCCAACGCTGTCACCTTCGTTTCCCATCTACTGGCGAGGAGACCTCCACTACGAGCATGCACGCATCGGCCGTGTTTTCAACCACCGCCGGCCTGACCGCTATCCTCTAGCGGTGGTCGAAGCCAAGCGCGAAGAGCATATCGTGGAGGCTGTGAAGCTCGCCAATAAGCTCAAGTGTCGCGTGTCTATCCGGTCTGGTGGACATAGCTGGGCAGCTTGGAGCGTGCGCGACGACGCGATCCTCATTGACCTGGGGAAGTACTACGAGCTGTCGTATGATACGGAAACGCATATCGCCAAGGTGTCACCAAGCATCACAGGCCGGATGCTCAACACTCTTCTCGGTCATCACGGCCGTCTCTTCCCGGGTGGCCATTGCCCGGATGTCGGCATCGGTGGTTTTGCCCTCCAAGGTGGCATGGGCTGGAATTGCAAGGTAATTTCTGTCCATCATAATGTCAACCTATTTGATTGATTGGCTAACTGTGCAGAACTGGGGATGGGCTTGTGAACGCGTCCTCGGCGTAGATGTCGTCACTGCCAATGGCGAGCTGGTCCACTGCGACAAGTACGAGAACACGGATCTGTACTTTGCAGCCCGTGGTGCTGGGCCTGGTAAGTTTTCTGTGGGAATTCATGGGTGATGGACAACTATCGCTGACAGAATACAGGCTTCCCGGGGATAGTGACGCGGTTCTATCTGCAGACGCTTCCTGTCTTCTCCTGCATGCGGTCAGCAGCATACTTTTACAAGAAAGAGGACTACCGCAAGGCAGCTAGCTGGATCACCAAAGTACGTTTAAGGATATCAAGATGAATCGCGGTCTCGATATTATGCTAACTCTATCCTCAGATCGCCGAAGACTACGACCAAGACACCGAAATCGTCACCGTGTCATCCTTTCCTGGTGGTGGCGACGAGCTCCGGGTCATGGTGCTTTTGGTCACGTTCAAGAACAGCGAAGAGGAGGCACGAAAGGCACTCCAGGTGGCCGAGGACAGCCACCCCACCGGAAACGTCGATGGCTGGTTCATGAAGCCAACAAGCCTGCAGAGCGAGTACGACGACCAAGCCGCTGCCAACCCTGAGGGTCACCGCTACTGTGTCGACAATGCCTACATCGACAACGATGCCGACGTCGTTTCTGTCATGGAGAAGGCTTTCACAACACTCCCCACAAAGAAGTCATTTACATTGTGGTACTCCATGGCACCCTGCAGTCGTCGCCCGCTCCCAGACATGGCTCTCAGTATGCAGTCAGACCATTATCTCGCGCTGTACACTGTGTGGGAGCACAAGCACGACGACGCTGGCAACAGGGGATGGGTCCAGAATATCATGCGGGACGTGGAGAAACAATCAGTTGGCGCATACCTCGGTGACTCTGACTTTCAGGTGCGGCAGACTCGGTTCTGGGGCCAGGAACAGGGTCAGAGACTCATGAAGATCCGCAAGGAGCGTGATCCTCAGGGCCGGATCTGTGGCTTTCTCGATGCGAGAGACAACTCTGGTGCAGATGGGCTGCCAAATGAGCATCACTGGCTGCAGTAACTGCTACGAATAGATACATAGTTCATTGAAATGACGTACTTAGAAACACAATCCACCAAGATTTAGCATACAATTATGAGCAAAGTCTATCTTATTTTTCACTTTTTATTTTTACTTTTTACTGAATGCACTTCACCTCTCGGTAACTGCAGAAATTTAGTGTGGATCGCATAAAAGCCTGTGTGCGCGTATGGAAAAAGGGTTGTTCTTTTGCTTTTTTGTTTGAATGTGAAATGAGCAAGGTAGCTGCTAGTATTGTTCCAGGCACATGCGCTGCGGAGTATTATGGGGAGAGGACTGCTTCGACAATAGAAAGGGGCGGGGGGTGAGGGGGGAGAGAGAGAGAAAGTCTGCGTAGCTCAACTATCTCGGCACGTTGTGGGCATACGGACCACCTCCCGAGTTTAGCTTTGCCGACGTTGCGGGTGCTGCGCCGGCTGACAACCACCAACGGGCCAGCAATTTAGTATGCGAGGGTAGTGTAATCTGCCACAACTGCGGGCGCAGATAAAAATGGACTGGAGGTCGGGCACAATACTGTTTTGAACTGGCTCCAAAATCATCAAACAACCACACAAAACATCATACTTTTGTTTGGCAGCCTTCCTTGCCGGGATCTTTCAACATCTCGGCCCCACACACTACCCAATTCTCTACAGCTTCGCCCTCTACCCCGCAAGCATGGCAGACGAAACCGCCACGAGCCGAGCAGCGGCTGGAAAGCCGCTTGCAAGCAAGATTGCAGTAGTCTCGGGGTCCAGCAGCGGCATCGGATATGCCATTGCTCGGGAACTTGCATCACGCGGCGCATCTGTTGTGATCAACTACCCGTTTCCAGAGCTAAAGGACGCCAGTGAGGCTGCAGCTGCGGCACTGGAGACGCCCGGTCTGGCCGTCTGTGCTGACATCTCCACGACAGACGGACCACTGGAGTTGATCAAGGCGACTGTGGCACGCTTTGGTGCTGTCGATATCATTGTCAACAATGCAGCGCTTGCCGTCAACATGCCGTTTGAAGAGCAGACTCTGGAGCATTGGGACAAGTTAGTCAACCTGAACTGCCGTGGTACGTTCTTGCTGACACAGGCTGCATTGCCTCATCTGCGGCGCGGCGGGCGCATTGTCAACATCGTTTCCATTTCGGCGCGTGCCGCACCACCACTGCAGAGCATCTATGCCGGCACCAAGGGTATGGTGGAGTCCTTGACGCGGGTGTGGGCAAAGGAGCTGCCACCCAAGTACGGCTGCACCGTCAATGCAGTGTCACCGGGTCCGACCATGACAGAAGGTTTCCGGGCAGCGGGCGAGAAGGCGATGGAGGTTCTCGGCCCCACGATCGAGAGCACACCGGCAGGCAAACGCCTGGGCGAGCCGGAGGAGATTGCGTATGCCGTGGGGTTCTTGTGCGAGGAACGGGCACGTTGGGTGAATGGTGAGCAGCTGTTTGTCAATGGAGGCTTGTATGTAGACTAGGGTATGGGGTGGATTAGCTTCAATGCAAAGTAAATGGACATCATTGGACCAGGAAGCTCCTGTAGCAAACGTGTGTAACTCCCTCGGGATAGATGTGCCCGAACTTGTCAACTTAGCTGAGGCGGTGGTCCACTCGGTAATGTGGGCGTAACATGCACGTATGACGGGCATAGTTCTCACTCTTTCACCCCCCGTCGTCGTGTTTCACACGCCCTCTATCTTCTCCCCGGCGTGGGGGAAGTCGCATATGCATATGCATATCGAGCTAATGGTAGAAAACAGCTGTGGTGGATCAAGGGAAATGGGGGATTATGATGACATTGTCCAAGTCGGGGAACATCAAATGAAAAACAAGTTAATGCTTACAGCAATGAAAAGGAATGCAACATCTTCAAGGGATATCCAGTGTCAAACAAGAAGCAGCACCATATTTCATCACCACAGTTCAACCACAGTTCGTCTAAAGCAAAATCTGTCGACACAACACGATCGCGAACATGACACGCACGTATCTCAAGAAGGCGACGCCCACCGCCAGCAAAGCACCATCCACGACGACAGACGTCCCCACCGTCGTGCGCGGGGTCATTGAAGACATCCGCAAGGAGGGCGATGCAGCTGTGCGCAAATATTCCGAGAAGTTCGACAAATGGTCGCCAGAGTCTTTCAAGCTGAGCAAGGCCGATATCGAGCGCATCATTGCCTCTGTCCCTCAGCAGACCATCGACGACATCAAGGAGGTTCAGGCCAATGTTCGGCGTTTTGCCGAGGCCCAGCGTGAGTCCATCAAGGACTTTGAAATCGAGACACTGCCGGGTGTCTTTCTTGGACAAAGAAACAACCCAATCAACACTGTGGGAGCGTGAGTTTGTTAATATCGCCATCCTTTTGCTCCTTAGTTTGATTTCCGATGCTAACGTAGTTTCTAGGTACGTCCCCGGTGGTCGTTATCCCCTCCTGGCCTCGGCACACATGACCATCGTGACAGCCAAGGTTGCTGGTGTCCCCAACGTTATCGGCTGCACACCTCCCATACGTGGCGAGATCCCCAATGCAACAGTGGCGGCACTTCACCTGGCGGGCGCAGATGAGATCTTTGTCCTCGGTGGTGTCCAGGCCGTCGCTGCTATGGCTGTGGGCACGGAGATGGTCCGCAAGGTGGATTTCATCGCTGGCCCTGGCAACGCCTTTGTCGCGGAAGCCAAGCGCCAGCTCTTTGGTGAGATTGGCATTGACCTGTTTGCCGGTCCTACGGAGGTTCTGATCGTTGCCGACGAGACAGCCGATCCCTTCATGGTGGCCACCGACCTGCTTTCCCAGGCTGAGCATGGCCCTGATAGCCCGGCCGTTCTCATCACGACATCAGAGGAGGTCGGCAAGAAGACCATCGAGGAGTGTGAAAACCAGCTGAAAACACTCTGCACCGCCGATATCGCCCGTGTGTCGTGGAGCACGTTTGGTGAAGTGGTCCTGGCGAGCAACATTGACGAGGCCTTTGCTATTGCCGATGAGTACGCCTACGAACATGTCCAAGTTCTCACGAAGAACCCACGTGATTCCCTCGAGAAGATGACCCATTACGGTGCTCTCTTCCTTGGCCCTATGACATGTGTTTCTTACGGCGATAAGGTATGTCATGATGAGCATCCAAGACACAAGAACGCTCTCTGTAATTCTTCGGTACTAACTCGTGTCTTCTAGTGCATCGGAACAAACCATGTTCTCCCCACACGTGGAGCATCGAGATACACCGGAGGTCTCTGGGTTGGCAAGTACCTGCGGACTGTCACTTACCAAGAGGTGCGGAATGCGGAGCAGAGTGGAAAACTGGGTCGGCTCTGTGGTCGTGCTGCACGCGCAGAGCTCTTTGAGGGACATGCCCGCTCTGGGGATCTTCGTGCACATGAGTACCTGGGAGACAAGTTTGACTGGATAACGAAGAACTAAATACCTAAGGTGCACTTTTCGTCGTACTAATGGTCTTCCGACTTCGTTAAAATCCTAGGAAGGATTTTATCCTCGTAAATCGCATAATGCAGTTTAGAAAAAAAATACGTGGGTCAACAACAGGGAAGCAATACAGAATGGGCGCAAATTGAGACAAGAGGGGAGACAGACGAGGAAGAAAAAACGGCAAGGATGTGCACGAAAA